>RJWM01038417.1:0-16750 GCA_004363535.1 Dasyprocta punctata | reverse complement strand
TATACCCCATAATTTATTAAACCATATCTTAACCCATAATTTATATAACCATAATTTATTAACCCATAGTTTATTTACAAATTAACCCATAAATTATTACCTTGTCAATTAAAAATAAAATTTAAAAACACAAGGTGTTGCAGGAAAAGAAATTGTGGAAGGAAAACATTTTTCTTATTTTCTGCTCAAAGAATGAGTCAGAAATACATAAAGGGGAGTATATGGAAAGAAATGCAGAATGAAGTATTGACTGTCTCTATCTACCTAAGCTCTATTCTTGAGGTTGAAAAATGTAAATTTTCTAAAATCTAAATGTAATAGGTAGTTTCAGAGTAATGTATTAAAACCACTTTAGAAGTAAGAATGCCTTGGAGGCAACGTGCATACTAGTAGAGTGATATATTAGGGTTATTTCTGGTTTAAAATGGCACAAAGAAATCTTTTGGGTTGTAGAAATGTTTTAGACCTTGTTTGGAGTGATGTTTGGATGGTTGTATAAAACTATCACAGCTCCTCCTATTGAACTCTTAAGATATCTGTGCATTTTATTGAATGCAAGATATAGCTCAGTGTAAATATTATCCCATAGCAGTGTGGTTCTGATTAAAAAAGGGAATCATAAAGCTTTGTGATTACCTATGAAGCATGAGAATAAACTAGCTTGAATAAGAAGGTAGATTTTTAGATAGAAAACTTTTCTTCTGTGTGTTGAGGTAGGTTATAACAGAACTTGTAGATATCTCTAATAGCAGAATGGGTTAGTGCTGGCTAATTTTATTGGAGCACAATTACTTGGTTAAGTCATACCAATAGCTGGACAGTGTCATGCCTGACAGGTGAGCCTGTCACCAACAGGTACAGTTGGAAACCACAAAAGAACAAAGCCATGTCTGTCTGTACTGCCGTCCCAAGAAACATGACCGCACTCGCACCTGCTCTGCCCATTTGGAGAAGAAGGACCACGCTCTCTCTGCCCACAAATTCCTAAAGGCAGCAACTTCTACCCTCCCCTCTAAATCCTTTGTTTTATACTTGCTTCTTGCTGATTCTGCTCTCCGAACTCAGCCCACTACCACGGGAGGGAATAAACAGCCGTAGTTGCTTATTTAGAGATTTCTCAGGTGATCTTTCTCCCCTCTACCCCTTTGAGACTACTAAATATATTAAAGCTATATGCAGAAATGAAAGTTATATCCAGTTTTTAAAAACAGTTTATTATTTGCATTTCAGTGAATGAGTTCTATTTGTTCAATGTCACTTGTTTGGCTTATGCATTCTACAGATAAGTTTCGAAATTTGCATCATAACTGTAATTTGTCCAACATTGAGACAACATTGACTAGGGGTTTAGAAGGCTTATTAAATAACATGGTACTATTATCTTGGTATACATTAAACTTATTTTCTTGATATTACCTCCACATTCATCCAAATTTCATTTTAAAGGTTATTTTTAGGCTTTTAAATGTATAATTTTAGTCTTCTAAAGTTTTAACACTTATTAAAATAACCTTTATAGAATGGAAATAGACATTATTGTATTTAAAGAGAAGTAGGAAAACTGTCATTTCTGTTGGATGAACTAGATATTGTAAAAATTCTTCCACCAAAGGTATCTAGTGATTATGAGAGTCATATTTTTCATAAAATTGAAACCGGAGTGATAAGCTGACTTTCCTGGAGATATTTGACCATACCAGAAACAGAGGTCAGAATTCTGACAATCTCTTAAAAGACTGGAGATAAGGTCCTTGTCAAGAAAAAATGGGCAAATAAGGAAGACTTTGCATTATACTAGGATGCTTACAGTGCTAGCTAGAACTGTGGTAAAGAATTGAGCTAGGAAAAAAAATCTGTCTCTTGGTGAAGAGAGCAAAAAGGAAACTAAAAAACAGTTCTTGGGTTCAGGTGGGGAAAAAGTCACTCTTGAAAATTCAGAATACAACCCTGTCTACATGAGTCCCAGGTTTAAATTTGCTACACCTGCACAGTTCAAGAATGCTATGTTGATAATTCATTTGAGAGTGTTTCCAGGAGGATAGTGCCCCATATTGGAGGAGTACCAACCAGAGCAAACACAGAGCTGAGGGGTAGGAAATTAGGACTGGGGCAAACCTGTTAAACAGGTGGGAAAATCCGTCAAAGTCATGGAGACCCAGGGCACATGCAACGAACACAGGATGCAGGATGACTTGGCAGCTCTTGAGCACTGTATACAGAACCAATCAGAAAACTTCTGTTTTCAATTATTCATTTACCTCTGTTGGAAAACCAAGGCAAATCTTTTGCTAGAGTAATTTAAACCTGGTGCCAAGAGCAAAGAGTTATGACAGGATAACTGTCCCAATGCCCTGTTAGCATGAAGGAGAAGCCAATCTAGGAGTTCTGATACAAATGACCTCCATCGTTTGTCTCTGCAGCAGCTGTGGGTTTGTTCACTGGCCTACTCCCTCTGCAGAGTGTACTTTTCCACATTTGATAAATGTACATTCCTGCTACTGTTTCTGTATGTCTCATCCAAATTTTGTTCAGGACACCAAGAACCTGGAGAAAATTCTCCAAAAACTCACCATCCAGTAACAGAACCAATTTAGGAAAAGTATATTTATCTTATGTGCCTTCAAATTAATGCCAAATAGGAATACACACACACACACACACACACACACACACACACGGAAAACAACTACATTGAGTGGAATCAACAAAAACAATGAACAACAAATTAGTGGTTCTCATAGTATAGAAAGTGTTGATATTATCTAATGTAGAACATAAGAAAAATGTACTTAAAATGTTCTTCTAAATTTAAAAAGTGTATTATGTACATGATCAACAACTAAGAGAATATTTTAAAATTTACATGGGTTTGAAAACGAACCAAATAGAAAAACAACAATATATTTACTTAGATAAAACTCAGGGAACTGGTTAAGTATCAGATTAGGCACAACTGAAGAGAAATTCATAAACTAGAAAATCGATCTGAAGAATTATGCAGAATTTCACATAGCTCAATTAAGAAAATATGAAAGACAGTTCAAGAGATGCAGAAGACAGAATGGAAAGGTCTGACACACACTTTTTGTTCAAGAATAAAACAGGAATGAGAAGGAAAGAAAATACTTGTAAAATTGTTGAAGTGATTTTTTTCCCAATTGGGAAAGACACACAATCATAGATTTAGGAAACAAAGTGATTCTTAAACTGAATAAATAAAGAAGTAATCTTAACCTAGTCAAACTGTAGTTAAAGCAAAACTACTAAACACAAACTGAAAAGCAACTAGTTAAAACATACAATATATACCTTTATAGAAACAAAAATTAGATTGAGGCCACAGCAGCAAAAATGGAAGTTGGAAGAAAATAGAAATACACCTTTAATATACTGAGAGACACACAAAAGCTAATTTAAATTTGTAAGCCAAGTTAAACTATCTCTTGAGAATGATGATGAGAATATTTTCAAGCAAACATCAATTGAGAAAGTTAATTACTAATAGACTTCATTAAATGAATTGCAAAAACTATCTTGTGCTCAAGACAAAGATAAAATCGTTCCATACATGAAGTCTAATATTCAAGAAAGAATGGTCTACAAAAAACCTGTTAACTGTAAAAAATCAATATTATTTATTTTGTGGCAAAATGCAGAAAAATTGTTGTATAATAAATAGCTCCTAAATAGTAGGGGAGTTCTAGATTGACCTCTACACCCAAAAAGATATGTTGAAGTCCCAACTCCTTTACCTCAATACAGTGGTGGATACATTACATCAACGTGAAAAGTTTAGAAGCTTAACTAAGTAAATCAGCAGTTCTATATGCTGGGGTGTAGAGGACATGCCCTAGGGCAGCAGTTTGTGGTCCAGAATGTTGTAATAGTTGATTTGCTGGGTCAACTTGAGAAGTTTAGAAGTTTAATTAAGTGACTCAGCAGGGGCCAGGGTCCTCACTTTGTAAACATCCTGAGCCTGTGCAAGAGGAGGACAGAGAGATGATGTGAGTGCTACACCTGCCCCTTGGTGGGTAGACTGCATACAATGTAAGGGAGGAAAAGGGGTTTGCTCTCCTCCTTTTTTGTTCTTGTTGCTTTTGCTGTCTACCATCTTGAACTGTTGTCCCTTGGACATGCCGCCCTACTTTGGCACCAGCTGATTATGGAGAGAAACCTCTACAAACTTTGAGCTAAATAAGACTTCCCTCTTTAACTTTAGGTGTTGGGTATTTTGTTTCAGCAACAAGAGAAAAAAGGTAACTAAGACACTCAGAATAGTACCTAGTTTAGAGATAGGTTCTTATGAAGGTAACCAAGTTAAAATGAGGTCATTAGAGTGAGTCTTAATCCAATATGCTTTCATAAGTGTCCTAATAAAAAAGAGACATTGGAAGATGAGAGGACACGTGAAAGGGAGAATGCATGTGAAGATGAACAATGATGCTTGTTCAAGGCAAAGAATACCAAAAATTGCCTGCAAATCAGACTTGGGGCAAAGCCTGAATCAGAAGGAGCCAGTCAAGTCACAGTTTTGGTTGTGGACTTGTGGCCTCCAGAACTGTAACTCAATCTGTTTCTATCGTTTAAGGCACCAAATTTGTAATACTGTGTTATGCCAACCCTAGTAAACTAATATGGAAAATTTACTTCAATTTTCTGGTATGATAATTGTGAAATATACTTATTTGCAAAAGGAAGACTATAAGATGATGTTTTAAGCAAACTGCATGTATTCAAATATTCTGAGAAGAAAAACTTGAAATATAGTATAAGTCTTTCAACACAGTGAAGAATAAATACAATAACAAGATGAATCCTCATTGCAAATTCAGTTGATCCCATCTCTGGTTCAGAAAAAGCATATGATAATTATGGAATATCTTCATCTGGAAAGCAAGGAAAATCTCAAAGAATATATGAAGGGGCTCATAAATTCATCTGATCAAGGAGGGGAAAATATATACATCATTAAAGATAACTACTGTATGATGAACTGAAATACACCAAGTATATTTAAGTCCAGAATTTGGATATTGTTATGGTTTGTGCCTAGATGGCCCTCTAAAGCCTCATGTTGTCATGGCAGAGGAGAGGGGACATGCTTTTTGGAGGCAGCTGAATCTAGAGTTTGTGATTGATTCTTGGTCCAAAGCTGGGTTATGGTAGCCTAGCATACAAATAGAGGGCAAAAAGAGACTTGCTCCTCCCCTTTTGCTCTTGCTGCTTTTGGTATCTTCCACCCTGAACTGTCGGCCTTCTGCTCTGTCCAACCCCCCTGGGAGCCTGCTGCTTATAGACTAAAACTTCTACAAACTGTGAGCTAAATAAAACCTTTCCTCCCTTAATTTTATGTATTGGCATTTCATCTCAACAATGAGAGAAAAGTAACTAAGTCAGATGTTACACTAATTATCTGTGATTCTTTTGTCTTTTTGAGACAGGGTTTCACTATGCAGTTCAGACTGACCTTGAACTCACTTTGTAGCCCAGGGTGGCCTCAAAGTCCCAGCAATCCTCCTGCCTCAGCCTCCTGAGTGCTGGCATTATAGGCATGTGCCACCATGACCAACCTACCTATGGTTTATTGAAATAAATAAACTTACTGGTTTTTGGAGGACCCAAAAAGCTATCTCATTATTTTGAAAGCTAATGAAAAATGAAAGCATAAAGTTTTAGTCCTGTATCTCCTAAACGGTTTCCTAAGTCCTTAGACCATAGAATATTGTGGGAGTTCCTCTTCAAAGCCCTATTCCAGGAAATAAATGTACAATTTTCCAGAATGAAACTATAGTATTAACATTTTTTAAAACTCCCAGTGAATTAATGGATCTAGGTATTTAACACCAATGGCAGACAAAATAATCAAAGGAGAGAGGAGCCAGACATTATATGTTCTGGTAGGAATGCAGCAAATGAAATATGAGATTGTCTAACACACCCCATTCCCCACCAAAAGCCTAAATCTACTAAGGGCTTTAGGTACAGCTAACAGTTTTCAGGAAATTCAAAGAGAGAAATATGTGGACCAGTCTATGAAAATGCAGGAACAAAATCAAGACCATAAGAAACTATAGGACAGATGACCTAGTTTATTCAACGTATTTTTTAAAGGAAAATAAAAGAGATGAAAGGAGAATATATAGATTAAGCAATTTAGGACCTATGTACCGTGAAGTATTGGCCTTATTTAGATATTTAATTTTTCAAAATAAAAAAAGTATAAAATCAGGAAGACAGGAACATTTGTACTTTATATTAATAATTAATTTCTAATTTAAAAATGTACTAACGGTTTTGTGTTTGCATTAAAAGAAGAGCACTTCAAAATAATCTGTAGCAGACTGGTGGTAGAAGTGGAGCTTTTTGGGAAAAATGAGAAAAAGAATCCTTATCTATGTTTTGGTAAGTGAAGCTTATTTATAGGTATAATGGGTTAATTATATTGTTTTTCTAGTTTCATATATATTAAAATTTCTATTACTACAATAAAATTATAACCATTTGCACTTCAGGCTGGGGATATAGGTCAATGGTACACGGTTTACTCAGCATGTATAAGATACTGGACCAATCCAACTGTCTATTTAGAAGATTAATAATTTACAACAATAAAATCCCAGTACTGAGAAAAACAACCCCCCGACTCAACCTCAAATGATCTCGGCTTTATATCCTGATAGGAAGAATATAAAAATGAATTATATGTTCACTAGCACAGGAGCCCCACATAATTCACACACAATTTATTCATTTTTTAAAAGCTTTGATCATAATAAATAAGGCAGAAAAGACGGAAATTGTGAAGCAGTTAGGGACACAAAAGACACTAGATAAGATGAAATTTTCAGACTCATCAATTGTAAGAGACCAATTTTAAAGTTTATATGGAAAAATAGAAAGCTCAAGATTACAGGGGATATTTAAAAATGAAGGAGAAAAGAAAGAAGAGAGTTCACTTTGCAGTATCTGTATGGAGACTTCTTATTAAGCTTAAATAATGAAGGCAATGTGAAATTGGTGCTGGATAGCCAAGACAGTAGAATTAGAATAAGTGAAGGAACTAACCCACATGTGGTAATATATGATGATGATGGCATTATACAGCATTAAGGAATGATGAACTTTTCAATAAAAGATTGTCTATTTAGGAAATTAACAACTTACAATAATAAAATAAACTCAGGTGCCAGATCCCTATTTCATATCATATACAAAAATAAAATCCAAGTGAATTAAATATCTAGAAGGCTTGAAAGATAATCTAATATGATGAGGTGATATGATATGTAGTAAATATAGTACAATTTAATAATTTTTAGGTAGGATATTTTTCGTGGCAGTGGGGTTTGAACCCAGGACCATCACACTAAGCTAAATCCCCAACTCTTTTTTAAAATTTTGTGACAGAAGCCGGGCGTGGTGGTGCATGCCTTTAATCCCAGCACTCGGGAGGCTGAGGTAGGCGGAGTGTTGTGAGTTCAAGGCTGGTTTGGGCTACAGCACGAGCACAAGGCCGGCCTGAACTACATAGTGCGATCCTGCCTCAAAAAAGTATTTATGCTATGCTTTGGATGATGACTGCCCCAAGTCTAAATGTGCAGCTTTTAGGGTGGTAGCATTGGGATTGCTACGAACCTTTAAAACCTGAGGTCCAGTGAGAAGTCTAAAACCCTCTGGTGGTTTTCTGTGGGGCCCTGTTCTCGCTCCTTCTGCCTTTCTTCCTCTTGCAGTTCAAATGTACCCAGTTTGTCATCTACCATCATCACCAGAGACCAAACCAGTGGGGATGCCTATTCTTGGGTTTTGAGCCTACAGAACTGTGAGATAAATAAATTTTTCTCCACACAACTTAGCTGCCTCAGGTAATTTGTGCTAACACAAAACTGACTATAGTAACACAATTACGTTACACATTAGTGATAGTGGAAAAAAATATAAAGGACCAATGACATGTAAGTACAATCGGTTAAGTAATTGAAACAACAGTTCACAAAAGGTAAAACCAAATGGCCAATGGCCATAAAAACAACCTCGAGAGTAATCAGGGAAGTTCAAAATAAACAATGAGATAGTATCCACATGTATATATTAGGTTAACAAAATTAGGAGGGGCTGCAGTTCTAGATGTTCAAAAGGAAGGTAGGCAACACTGACCAGCATGTCTACTTTTAGATAAAATCTATGTAGAGAAACTCCATCATATGGATGAGGGACAGACACAAAACGACTTACAACATTGTCTTCTCTAAGAGTAAAGTATTAATAGCAATGGCCACCACAAGCAAAACTGATTAGAAAATTGTGTATTATCACAATAGACTGCCCTAAGCAATGAGAGTTACACTCACAAGCATCAACACAGGTGAATTCCGTAAGCATCATGTCAAGGAAAAACACCAAATCACAAAAAAATATACATGTGACAACATTCACCAGCTATTAAAAGCTTCTACAAACATAGACATGTTGCTAAATAAAAGATTCTGCTGGAAATTGCTACATACACAATTCAGAGTAGTAATTATGATTTGGGGAGAAGTAGGCATGTTCATAACAGGCTATAAATGGGTTGGTCATATTTCATTTTTTAATCTGGGTTGTGGGGGCATGGATATCTATTATAGAACTGTTGAATGTTGTATTATCTGATTAGTAAAACATTAATAAATATAAGCCAAAAATATAAATATATTCATTGAGTTTCTAAAAAGTGGTAGATATTATGCTAGGCACAGATAGGAATATTACATTGAGAAAGGAAAGCATAGTTCTTAGCTGTGCAGACTTTGAAAGTGTATGGGAAAATAGACTTTAAATCAGAGGTACCACTATTTCAGATGAATTGTTGTTTCCACAAAGTATGCTTTTTTCTTTCTTTTCTTTTTAAAAACTGAATTCTTGCCCTCTCTCGACCCCATCTTCTACCATGGAGGTCTCGGTGACTTTAAAGTTTTCCATGATGTCCCTGAAATTTGATCTTGTCTTTCTGGTATCACTGTGCTCTCCTTTTAATCTCTATACTACAATTGTTAGTTTATCTTTGTGCTACTGATAATTGTCTATGAATTTTAAAAAATATGAATCACTTACTACCTAGCCATCATTTTGGCACATGGTAAGCACATAATAAATGTTGAAAAACTATGTGAACACATGAAGAATGAAGTACTAAGTATTAAGTACTACAGTTATGTACTTAATGCAATATTACAGGAAAAAATATCCCAAAATCTGGGAGAAAATACTTTTATAAATATGTCAATAAAAAATGCATTGGCATTTTATAAGTTAGTATGTTGTTCCTTAGGCCGACACATCATAACATCAACCCTGAGTAGCTTCATATATATAAGCAGTGATATCCTGTTTTATAGAATCAATGTTTTTACTATAAATTTGGTTGCTGCTTAGGATAATGTACTATTTTAGTTCAACATAATTTTTTCCTTAGACTAATCCCAGAGATTGAGTCTCCAAAAGCTTTCAGAAAATCTATTAACTGCTTATCCTTGTGATTAAAAGACACTGCTGTGTTATGATTACATTCCCTTGTATGCTAAACCTCCTTGAGGCTGAGATGATAGCCTTGATCTTATTTGCATTTGCCCAAAATAGCTGCCCTGTGACTAAATATTTTCAATGTTTCCTATGTCGAATAATCTGCAATCATACACATTTGAAAAGAGACTATCGAATACCCTAGAATCACCAAAAAAATGTGAATTTAGTTTTCCATTATCTTACTGGTAACTGGAATCTGGCTTTTGCCCTAAGATTTGATTTTATAAAGGCATATCCTATTCCTGTTATTAGAGCTTCTATTACTTTTTTACAACATCTCATCAACACAGAGAAGGGAAGCCGGCAATTTAGTACATATAGTTCAAAAGAATTTCTTCAACTCTTCTTTGAGGTAATATAAGAAAGTTCCTCTGATTTCTACTTTGAAGAAATTGGATCTTAAATTTAACTCCACAGAAACACATCTTTTGGAGTATCACAAATAAAACAGGTTTCCTGCCTGGGGACACTTCCTATCGCTTTAGCAGATGCACTTACTCTGCTATGAAAAATGTAACACTACTACGTCTCTCTGTCTCAGAAATTGCCCCAAGAAGGATGCGCATGATCTTCACTACTATTTCATGTCAAATTGGGAGTGCTGGACAATGCATTCAGACAGACAAAAGAAGTAGAGCTGTAAAAATGGGGAAACAAAGAAATAAAACTATCTTTACGTGCTATTGATGAGATAGTATTCTTGGAAAGCCTAGTAAATCAATAATAAAATGCACATACATAAATTCTCTGAGACAGCTGCATATTTTAATATGCAAAATCAATAATCTATATAAAAGAAACAACCAATTAGAAGATACAATGGAAGAGAAACTCCATTTGTAACAACAAAAATATTAAATATTTATAGTGACAGACAATCAAAACTTAAGAAGGAAATATTTAAAATACACCTGAAAGGTACAAAAGTAGATTTTAATTAACAAAAAGAGATTATTCATTCTTGGATTGAATAACTCAACATAAGAAAGTTAATTCTCCTCATATTAATTTATAAATTAAATATGATTCACCAAAAATCCAACAAGGTTCATTTCTATAGATATATAGTTGATTGTCAAGTTCATATTGAAAAATATACAAAGATAGCTGGAAAATAACATTCTGAAACAGAAGAATTAATAATTGCAGTTATTAAACATATACAAACTTTCATAATTAAAATTGAAGGTACTGGTGCATGAAAATGTAGACCAGTAAAAGTCTATCCTCCACATCCTACACCAGAGTGAATTCCAAATGAGCAGAGATCTAATCAACTCAATGCTAAGTATTGAGCCAATAGAGAACCACTAAAATTTTAAAATAATCTGTGATAACTGATGAGTCAAATTCCAGGTACAATAATATATTGATGCATTTAAGGACATAAAAGAATTCTTTGACCCAAAACACAAATAAAAAATGAAATGCCAGCGGATGAGGAGAAAATATTTGCTACATTTATCTATTTCAAAAATTGCACAAAGAAATCTGCACTGTTGTAGTTTAAATCTAGAACATCCTGCAAAAGCCTTGTGCACGAAAGTGGGCTTTGGGAAGGTGCTTGGCTCGTGGGCATGCTATCCTCATCAATAAATTAATCCACTGATGTGCTGTTAACAGGTGGAGATGGATCACAACTGGTGAGTCATTGGGTGTGCGACCTGGAAGGTGTATCACCCTCTCTGGCTTTTCCCTTCCCTCTTGGTTTCCTGGTCATCAGGACTTTAACATCTTTTCTCCAACAAACCCTTCCACCATGCCTCTCCTGCCTTGGAACCAGCTGACCATGGACTGAAACTTCTAAAAATCAAACCTCTCTTCAAGGTGCGCATGTTGAACATTTTGTCCCAGGAATGAGAAAGTGACTAAGACACTCACTATAATTACTAACACTTCATGTTAAATGTATCATAGAAAAAGTGGAGGATTGGTATTTCTAATCTATAGAAATTTCTTGGAATAGATTTACAAGATTAACAACTTAATATGAAGTAAAAAAAGGTTCAAATTTCCAGGAAAAAGATATACAGAAGGTCTTCAAACATGAAAAAATATTTTACAATGTCTCTCACAAGTGTAAATTGAAATTTTCTTGAGATATCATTTCCTCCTTACTATAGTGACAAGAATCAAAACACTTTTTTTCATACAGGGATATGATAAAAAAATGCTCAAGCATAGTTGACAGGAATGCAAAATGCTACAATTTCTATGATGAGAGTTGGCATTTTCTAGCATAGCCATCCTCAAACTTTTTGGCAACTGAGACTGATTTTGTAGAAGATAATTTTTTCACAGATTAGAGTAGTAGCTTTGGGATGATTCAAGCATATTACATTTACTGTGGGCCTTGTTACTATTATTATTACATTGTAATACATACTAAAATAATTATACAACTCACCATAATGCAGAATCAGTGGATGCTCTGAGGTTATCGTGCTTCAAGACGGTCACATCTGAGGGTGATGAGAGCTAGTGACACCCAAAGCAATTTGCTTATACCCAGTCTATACCCTAAGCTCATTTTGGTTTCTTACACTACAGAAAACCCTGCTAAAGAAAGATAAAATATTGGTAACGGAAGCAGGCTCTTCAGTGCTTTTGTGGCAGTCTCGAGATAGTCTTCCTTGGCGTTAATCCAGAATAAATGTGGACTTGAAGTTGTCTCAGCAAGTGAGTGGCAGGTGAGTGATGCTTATTCTCTACTTATAGCTGCTCCTGATGACTTGCATTACCTCCTGAGCTCCACCTCCTTTCAGATCAGAGGTGGCATTAGATTCTCATAGGAGGGTGAACCCTGCTGTGAACTGTGTTGTGAACTCTTATGAGACTCTAATGCCTAATGATCTGAGGAGCAGATGAGGCAGTGATACTAGCAGAGGAGAGCAGTTGCAAATACAGATTAATATTAGCAGAAAGGTTTGACTACATAGACCACAATAGACTAAATGCTCATATACTCATATCAAACCCTGTCAGAGGGTGACAGAGTCAATCAAGCTGCACCTGGTGGCAAGAGACCTGATGTGCTTCTAGTATACAGCTGCACCTGGTGGCAGGCTTAAGTCAGGATTATGCACTCATTTTGGGTCTCATGACTTGCCCATTACTTTATCTATCACTTCCATCCATGCCTCTTCCCTGCACTTGTCTTTTCAGTCACAACTTTGGTAAACTCACAAGCTAACAGCCACAATGAGTAAGAAAGAAAAGCAATGTTTCCACAGAGCTTCTTTGTAAAAGGAGAAAGACCCAATAATAAGACAATAGAAGACTCTAAGAGAACCAATAAATAGAAGCTACATTTAAAAGAATATACTGATAATCTCACTTAAATTATTGGTTCATCACAAGAGGTGATTCACACTCTCTAAGCCCACTTTGTATATGTGGTGACTGGCTAGCCAATGGAGCCACAGACCTTCAAAGCTCCTTTGTTATATGGAGACCAAGCCCCCTGCCATAAAAGATAAGCCTTTTGAGTTTAAAAAAGAAAAATACGTGAGTATAAGCAATTATTGAAGGCCGCCACTTCATCAAATGTTTCTGCACAGACAGCATCCCTCTTAGTTGGCTAATTGCATAGGTAAAGGTAAGAAGCTCTTTACTGTTGGTAGAGTTGATCCTGCTTGCTGCTAAGGACATTTGTTCTGACTTTTAGGTGAGATCTACTCTTCAAAAGGTGGAAGACGTTTCTCTTTTGATTAGCACCCTATCCAGATGAATTAATGAAATAGCAGTAGGTATTGAGGCACAAGTTTTAGGATTCATGATTCACCATGGTACACAATGTTCTCATTCTTCTATTCCTGGGATAAAATACACAATACACACAATTGAAAGAAAGTGTTGGCTACAAGGCAGAAATAGGATGGAAGTGGCACATGGTGTAGGAACAGTTGCTCCACCCATGGCAATAAGAAGACAGAGTGAAGGGAGGATCTGGGGACAATGTACCCTACCAGATTATGACCCCAGTGACCAATCTCCCACTAGCACCCAGCTCCTAATAGCGTATTCATATGCTGAATCATCAGTGGTTGAACCCCCTAATGAATACAGCACTGTCATGATCCAATCATTTCCCACACACAAGAAAATTTGGGTAAACGTTTTCATTTTTTACAGTCCACCTCTGCCCCCTCCAGACTCAATATGATCTCATTGCATGAAATACATTTAGTTCATCTTAATAGTCACCAAATTTTAACATCTTCAGTATGGCTGAAAAGTTCGAGTCCAAAATCTCCTCTGAGACTTGAGCCAAACATTTAGCCATGAACCGCTATAAAAATTAAAAAGAAAGTTAAAAACTTCAAGCATACAATGGCCCAGGGTAAACATTTCCATCCCAAAAGAGAGAAACAGGGTGACAGGAAGCAATGAGACCAAAGCAAGACCAAAGCCCATCAGGGTCAATACTGAATCCTGTATCTCCGTGGCAATTGTGGCAAGATGTGAGCTCCAAACAGCCTGGGCAGCCTCACCCATACAACATGGCTGGCTGCAGCCTGCGTGGTCTCTCATGGGTTGGCTTAGCTCACTGTTTCAGCTTTCTTCAACAAATATTCCACATTTCTGGCACTTCCAAATTCCTGGAGTCTCCACTGCACTTTTGACCTCATCACAGCTTCATGCACTGTCCTTTCAGGGGCATCCTGGCTGCCCTCCCAGACCTTTTTCTGACTTTTGAGTGGAAGCCTCTTTGACTCTGTAACTCTTGTGTTCTGTGTATCTGTAAAAATAGCACTGTGCATTATGATCTGATGCAGTTTGCGCAGTAGATGGGCCCCTTTGGAGCATGGCTACAGTGTATCTGAGTGCCTGGATGCCTGAGCATGGTGAAATAAATCACAGGGTACCAAATCTCTAGGTGGTCCTTCTTGAGTAAGTGGCCAAGCAATCCCTTTCTCAAATGAAAGCTTTGCAGTTTTGTATACTAGGGCCTGTGAAGAGCAGGGTCTATCTGATTCCTGAGATGCCTGCAAATCATTTTTTTCCATTGCCTTGATGCAAAGTATTTGACTTCTTTTTAATTCTAATCTTTTCAGCAATCATGTCCTCCATGGCTCCATCTTTTCAAGTGCTTCCTTTCTGACAAAATTTGAAACATTCTATATCAGCTCTGCTGTTAGTGCCTTATTTTTACTGTAGATCTGGCTAAAAGTAGCCAGCAGTATCTATTCCACAGCCTGAATGTTAGGCTGACTTGAAATTTCTTCTGCAAGATTAGTCTGTGGTTCTTAACCTTAGTATCCCACAAAGTCCCAGGACATAGGAAAACTATGGTTTATTTTCTGCCAGAATGTAACATATATGGCCTCTAGTCCAGTTTCTAAAGGAGTCCTTGTGCCCCACTGAAACCTCCTGCGCTTAGTCTTTACTGTCTGAATTTTTATCAGTTATCCAGTTTTCTGAGCTCTTCCTTGTATCACACATCAACCACTGCTTTCTAGAGATTCTCTAGCCCATTTCTCCAAACATTTCTTAACTCCCCCTACAAACAAGTTCCAAAGTATTTTTAAAGTACACAGTCAGGTACAGTAACATCAATGACCCGGCTTCTCTGGTACCAAAATCTGTCTTTGTTTCTTTCCTGTTGCTGGGAAAAAATACCCAATACCCACTATTTAAAGGATGAAATACTTATTCTGATTTATTCAGTCCATACTGGCTGTCTCCAAGACAAAAATAGCATGGTAGAGGGGCATGACAAAAAAAAGGTGCTCAACCCATGGTAGCCAGAATGGAGAGAGGGTGGGAGACAGGAAAAGAGAGAGGAGGGAGAGAAGGAGGGAGAGAAACAAAGAGAGATTAGGACCTAATATACCCTTTCAGGTTATGTTTCCAGTGATTCACCTCCAACCACACCCTACCCGTTCACCACACGTTCAGCTTCTGAAGTCATCAGTGGGTGAATTCACTGATGAGTGTAGCACACATGAGAATTTGGGAAACATTGGCATTTAGACCATAAAAGAAATCTGGGTTGACAAGTCTGATATTGACAACAAGGCAATGATGTTTGCTTTTGTGCCATGTATTTTTCAGGATTATCTGCACAAAGATGCACTATGGGCACTTTTGGTGCCAATCAGTACTGTAGCCACAGAACTATTCAAATCTTTGGATGATGACATAGCAGAAATTCTGAATTGGTCATTTTGTGTCAGTGATATGCATGGATAGAGCAGCTGCCATGACAGGATGGCTTTCTGGCTTCCCTACCCGTGCTTGTGAACGTGAGTCTGTGCATTGTGTCATCCGTAGAGAAATGCTGGCTATCAGCCACATTAAAATGTGTGCCTTAACTTGTATCTGCTCACACAGCTCTGTGAAGAAATGGATCCAGAGTACATGCATCTTCTCTTATATAGTACACAGAAGTGCGATGACTTTCTAAAGGTAGTTCTTTGGCCAGAGTTTTGAGTTATAAGAGTCACTGCAGAGATTTCTTTAAGAAAAATTGTCACTACTGGCAGCGCATTTAAGTGAAACAGAATGGGTCACAAAACTTGCTTACTTGTGTATTGTATTGAACCTGCTCGGTGAACTCAATCAGTTGTTTCAGGGGTTGCAAAACTTGTGTACTTACATGATATAGTTCACCTGCTCAGTGAACTCAATTTGTCACTTCAGGGGAGAATGACATCTGTGTCCAAGTTGACAGATAAGGTGGCTGCATTCAAAGCCAAATTATAAAGGAGATGAATGAACATTAAGATTTTTGACATGTTCAATTATTGGCAAAGATTTTGAAAGAGACTGAGCCAGGGGCTCCTCTTCTCAGTTGGTGCATGATTATCTATGTCAGCTTTCAAAAGAATTTGAGCATTACTTTTCAACTACAAAAGACCCTTAAACTGGGGAGAAAATAGAGTCATAACTCATTAGGCAAGGCAAATCAACTTGTAGAGATCAATTGCTTGAGATTTGACAGTGGTGGAGGTCTTAAAAGTGTGTTTGAGACAACTTTAAATCTCTTTGTATTCTGGATTAAAGTCAAGGTAGAATATCCTGAGACTGTCACAAAAGCACTGAAAAGCCTGCTTTCATTTCCAACATCCTAAAACAGGGTTTTCTGCAGTGGCAGCAGCTAAAGTGAGGTCACAGACATAAACATTGCACTTTGGGTGTCACAGTCTCCTGTTGTTCCCAGATAGGACCAGCTAGCTGCAAGACA
>RJWM01038416.1:0-16750 GCA_004363535.1 Dasyprocta punctata | reverse complement strand
CTTTCTGTCTACCAATGGGCTATGACTACGTAATGTTTGCTGATTGGCTAAGGATGAGCGTTGCTGTTTTTCTCGTTTGCGGAGGCAGGATGTGGGCGCCATCTTGGCTCACTCGATGGGCGGGGGGAACTCCAGGAGCAGGCTTCTGCATGCCCTGTCAGGCCTACTAGATCAGGTTAGGGCCATGCTCTCCACAGGAGCCAAATAATCCAGTGAGGTTTTTAGGAGCCTATTGTACCTCTCAATCATAACAGCTGCTTGCAGCAAGGAGAGCACATGGAAGCGCTATGTAACATCATTGTCTTTGGTCCATTGTTGTACCTGGGCTATTGTGAAATTGGTTCCCTGGTCAGACACTATCCATAACAGCATCCCATATTCAGAAGTCACCCATTGTAATGCCTTAATGAAATGGGCTTGGTCAGCAGAGCGAACAGGGTAGGCAAAACCCACACCGGCAACTGTATCCACAACAGTCAGAGACTATATATGTTCCTGAGAAAGAGGCAGAGGCCCAATATAATCTACCTGCCATTGTTATAGAGTGTGGAGTGCTGATGATATTGTGCCAAGTTTTGTGAGCATCTTTCTCCTCCAAGGGGCCAAATGGGTGCACAGTGACCATGGCTTTATTGTAGCCTTTGACTCAGCAGGAGTCAAGTTCAGGTACAATTGCTGCACTACTGCTTGCATGGTGCAGGGTCCTACATATCCTACTTTCTTTTTTTATTTTAAAGATAGTAAAATCCGACAAAACAAAACAGAACAAAACAGCAAAATTGGTACAGAACTTCAAAGCAGGATACTAGGAAAACAATAGTAGCTACCATAGTATATCTTGTTATCTTCACAATAGTTGTCCATTCCATCAGGTGTAGCAAAATTAAACCAAAAACAAAAGAGAATAAAACCAATCAAAACAGAATATTGAATAATGCAAAAACAATCAGAACAAAGCAAAACAGTGAGAACAATATTGGACTTCAAAGACAAGATAGAAGGAAATCGCCCATATTTGCTATATTGCACACTGTCATCCTCCCAACAGATGCTCAGACCGCTGCTCCAGGCCTGCAAAATCAACCAAACAATACAAGCATTTAGTTGCTTTATGTAGCTTAACTCAGCCTGTCCTCCAAACCAATGGGCTGCTTACAGGGCCTGGGTGGGGATGGTGAGGCTTGATTCTCAGCCTGCACGCTGGTAGGCTCACAGGAGGTACTGACTTTTTCCTTCTTGGAAGCCACACAGCTGCATGGTTTATCAGAAAGGCTGGCTAGTTGACTTCTTGTTGGATCCTCCCAGTCCCAGCATGGCAGATTCTCGGGAGGCACTGACTTTTCTATTCCTGGAAGCCACACAGATTGCATGGCTATGTCCTACTTTCTTATGGAGCCAAGGTGCCACTGCAGGAGGCAGCCATCAGAAAGTGACTACCCTTGTCAAGGCATCTACTAAGTCATTCATGGCAAGAGGAGGGGTTTATGGTCTGAAACATGATACACTGCATGGTTAGTTGTTTCGCCATGCTCCCACAAGTCTAGTCATGGATCAGTGGCCCACATAGGTCAATCCTCTGTCTGCCAATCCTGGGCTGCTCAACCCAGTAACCAAAGTATCATCTCCCTACAGACAGACCAATTGTCTGTGCAAATGTGTAGGGGATCTTCTTCATATATTATAAGTAGCCACATTGCCTGCAACTCTGCCCATTGGCTCGACCTGCTTGTTCCAGTATCAAAGCATAGGATTTTTGTGCTGGACTGGACAATGACTCCAGTCCATTATGGGGTTGTGCCATGACTGAACCCATCGGTATACTAGGGGGTCAGCTAGAGGCCCTTCTTTCCTTTCTAAATAGGGAATAGCTGTCATAACCTATAGTGCATCATCCTGCATGGTTTTCTGTGCTGTATACATCACTGGTACCAAATCTGTTGGCAATTTGGCTGCCAGTGGGCTGGCTAAAAAGGAGGCCCACTGCTGCAAGTACAGCTCCCAATACATGAGTGTGGGGGCCTGGCCTACTCCACACCTCAGACTAGGCCTCCATTTACAGACCCAGCCCTCTATCTGGTATTTGGTCTGTACTTCCACTGTCTTCTGCCCTGTGATCCTCTCACACGTGTGCAGAGAAGCATATACTGCTGCTAACTGTTTCTCAGTCAGGCAATACCAGCTCTTGACTCCTTTCAACAACTGTGACCAGAACCCAATAGGGTGCTTCCACTTCCGTTGCATTTGCCATATGCCTCAGCCAAACCAAACATCATCCATACTCACTGTTTCGGAAAATGAGAGGGTAGAGTCAATGACTCAGAAGGTCTTTACTTGCATGACTGCTCTCTGAGTTCTGAAAAGTAGATTCCACAGCCTCTGTCCAGTCCCATGTAATGACTTTTTGGGTCATCTGGTACAAAGGGAGCAGCAGGGTAGCTAGGTGCAGTATGAACATCCACCAAAAGCTCAATAAGTCCACCTATGCCTGCAATTGGTGTACCGTTACAGGTCTGGTGCATGCCTGGATTTTATCAATAATGGCATCTGGAATTACTTTTGTCATACCCAACCAGATAACGCCCAAGAATTT
Organism: Dasyprocta punctata; assembly: GCA_004363535.1. Lineage (NCBI taxonomy): Eukaryota > Metazoa > Chordata > Mammalia > Rodentia > Dasyproctidae > Dasyprocta > Dasyprocta punctata. The sequence goes on along the minus strand of RJWM01038416.1, from coordinate 14,160 downwards.
GACAGAGAACCAAGGTCCCTGGACCTTGTCTTTGTTGGACAGCCTACCCTCAGGCCAGCTATTCTTCCTTGGGACTGCATGGGGGCTTCCAAATCTGCAAGGCAAACAAAAGTTAACATAATATCATCAAAATAATGGAATAGTGATATAGAACATGGCTTGGTCCAGGTGGCCAAGTCCTGGGTCACCAGGTCATGACACAAAGTTGAGTTATTCAAATAGCTTTGTGGGAACACCTGGAAGGTCCATTGACTGCCCTCCCAGGTGAATGCAAATTGGTCATGACTATCAGGTATGACAACATAATGGTGTGGACAACCAAATTCACAATGGCTCTTTTGTTTGTTTGTTTTTGTTTTTTTGTGGCACCGGGGGTCTAACTCACAACCTTGCACCTGCCAGGCAGTCACTTAAGCCACTGGGCCAAACTCCTGGCCCTAGTTTTTTTGAGACAGAGTCATACTATGTAGCTCAGGCAGGCCTTGCGCTCGTGTTATAGCCCAAGCCAGCTTTGAACTCACAATGCTCCGCCTACCTCAACCTCCTGAGTGCTGGGATTAAAGGTGTGTGCCACCACGCCTGGCCCAAATTCACAATGTAATGGTATCAACCCAGCATCAGGGTGAGATGATTCATCAAGTCTGTGATACTAGACACTGCAATGGAGAGATCACTTTACTCAATTCTCAATAATTCACAGGCAGTTGCCATGTTCCATCTGGCTTCTGCATGTGCTGTACCAGCAAGTTGAAAGGGTTATGTGTAGGGTGTATCACCCTCACCTCTTCCAATTTCAAAATGGTTTGCCCTATTTCCTTATGGTCCAACATAGTTGATATTCAATACTGGTTTACTCATATAACCAGGGTAGCCTGTAGGACAGTCCGTGGTGTGTGGTATGGAATGTTCTCATGCTATGGTTTTTACCACATGGATTCACAAATGGAACTCTCCCTGTGCAGTGTTGAACTGAGCACCAGTCAGTATGTCCACCCACAGTATGCATTCAGCATCCAGGAAAACAGAGATGTCATAAGGGCATGGAGCCAAGCGCCCAATATCCAATGTTAACTGGGTTCTCTGGACCTCTGTACCCTTCTATATGTGCAGTAGGTTCCTTGAAGTAATCCAAATTGCTATACATTAGCATTGGTTCAGCTCCAGTATCCACTTGTGTTAGTCAGGGTTTTACTAGAGAAAACAGATATAACATGAGACATACAAATGTATAAGAAATTACAAGATTGGCTTACGATGTTCAGCTGAAGAGTTGGATGAGGCAGTGTGCAGAGGATGTCTGTATTCTGGAGGCCGAAGGATTCAATCCAAGGTCTGGAGTTCACCCCAGTATCCTGTGCAAGTCCACAGCAGCAGACTGATGGGTCTGTGACAGAAGGCTGAAGGGTCTATGCTGGAAGGCTGAAGAGTGTATGCTGAAAAGCTGAAGGGTCTACACTGGAAGCCAGAAGACGATGTCCAAGCTGAAGGTAAAGATTGGAGCTCCTCCAAAGAATGCAACTTATTCATCCTTCCTTCTTCTCTTTTATAGCGTCCAGGTGGCTCATCAGCTATAGGTAGACAGGGTGAGGCCAGGGAAAGCCTGTCAGCAACCCCCCACAGCTCTCCCTCAGTGTCAAGCACTGTTTCCACAGATTCTGAGGGGATATTTATCACATCCTGCCGACTATGCCACTTGCTGAAGTCAGGGGGTTGAAGAAGTATTTCTGTGGGTGAGGTCCCCAAGGAAAAGAAAGCACACAGAGTTGACATCAGCAACAACAGCACCGAGCATTTTTATTGTTCCACCTCTATATGTTGGCCATTATCAAGCTTTACATTCTTGTGTACTGTCATCATCATTTAGAGCACATGTGATCATCTGTGCTAAGTCATGCTTGACTGTGTATCACATTGTGCACATGTGCCAGATGGGTCAAGTTCTTATGCATCCTCAAATGCACCAGAGTTTGAAGCAATCTGCTGTGGATCCCCACAGTAGTACGGGAAGGTAGTTCTAAATACCAGCTACAACCCTGTGACCAGCTACAGAAATGAAGATTATAATTTTAATAGCTCTCTCTTAATGTGATTTTAATGTGGCATAATTTTGATAGATTTTTAAAAGTATTATTAAACTTGTGATGTATTAAGGGCCTAGGCTTTATTACATGTTCCTCATGCTATGCGACACAACAGAATTTTAAACCACATACAGAAATGGAAACCAATGGGGTTTTGAAAATTTGAGAAGTCATATTTTTAATGTAAATACACTGTATTGATATATTGCACTTTGTAAACAAATCATTAATTTTTTACTTGTGGGTGTGATTTTTCTTTTTATTTGCTTTTTGGTATTTTAATCATTGTTTAGTATTAAATGCATTTTGAAAATTTCAAAATAAAGTGAAACAGAAGGCAGTTGTTGTGAAACAGGTACATTTGTAATGTTTAGACACCTGTGTATAACCAGGTTAGTTAGTCAAGGCATTGTGGTTTTAATTTTGAATTTTGAGAGCCCTTTGTATACTTGTTTCTGGTGTGTAATTGAGTGTAATAAGAATTGTGTACATGTAATTGCTATATTAATGTAAATCTGAATAGATCAAGATAAGTTAATTTTTTACAAATCTGCCACTGGAGACTTATGTTTAAGGAAGTGTGCCTGGTTATTAGGTTGATAAGGGGTAGATTGTGGTGGTTACTTGACTAATTGCTATCTTGTGTGGGGAATGCTCCACTGACTTTCACTGGATGTGGAAGACTCACTTTGAGGATTGTTGTTGGAATGGTATAAAGGGAGAATGGAAGGGAAGGATTTCAGCTGATCTTTGAAGGGGCTTTGTTGCAGCTGCTTTTCTTTAAAGTGTGTCTTGGTTACTTTTCGCTCATTGCCGAGACAAAATACCTGACGCCCAAAATTAGGGAAGGAAAGGTTTATTCTTACAGTTTCTCGGGAGTTTCAGTTCACATTTCGTTGCCTCCAAGTCAGCATGGGGTGGCAGGGCTGCCGTTCATGGTGGTTGTAAGCCACAAGGCGTGCAGAGGAGAGAGATAGAGAGAGAGAGAGAGAGAGAGAGAGAGAGAGAGAGAGAGAGAGAGAGAGAGAGAGAGAGAAAGCAGAAGCATGGAAGATCCGCCTTCCTTTACACTGTATCTCAGCTCCACCCCTGTGCGGTGTAGAAGTCACGTCATCAATCTTGGCACTAGACAACAAACTGATCACAAGCATCAGACTCAGCCCCATCAAAAGTACATGAGGACTTGGGGGTACATAGCATATCACCCAATACAAAGGTATTTTGGTAGTTTTTGTTTAAAAGAACTTTGGCTGTTTTTTTCTTCAGGGAAATTTCAATCTTTGTCTTCATTGTGGACGTTGTTTCCTGGATTTCAGTGCAGATTCCTTAGGCTTCTGATACAGATTCTTCAGGCTTTTGGCACAGAAACTTCAGTTTCCAGCACCGGATGGCTCTTGGGTCTTTTTGGTGCAGAACCTTTGGTCTCCCATCATGGATCATTTGGTCTCCTGATAAAGACATGTACAGGGCATTGGCCCTGGCCCCAAACATTCAACTGGATCATTCACATATCCAGCATGCAGACACACATTTTCATCTTTTACTGTGACTCTAGGAAGCATTAACTAATAAAGTTGTTTTATCATTCATATATCTCTTGATCAGTTCCTTGCATTAAATGTCCTTATTTCTCATCTATTTGAAGTAAAGTTTTGGTGGATATATTAATCTTGGTCAGAAGTTGTTTGTTCTTAGGACTTGAAATATTTTACTCCAAGCTCTTCTGATTTTAAATGCTTGTTTTGAGAAGTCTGATGTAATTCTAGTTCATTTGCTTTTATATGTGATTTTTGTTTTTCTCAGATTGCTTTTAAAAGTCTGGGTTTTGTTGTAGTTGTTGCTGTTGCCCATCTGGTAATAATAATTATATGCTTTCGTGAGTTCCTTTTTTTTTTTTTTAACGTACTTTTGGTGTTTTGGAAGCCTCATTTTTTTGGTGTTTTGGAAGCCTCACTTTTTTGTATGATGAAATCTTATTATACTTGGACAATTTCCTATTATGATTTTTCTAAATCTTTTAATAATTGTGTCTATGTTATCTTCTAGCTTTTCTCTAACTCCACTTAGATTTTGGTTGGTTTTCTAATTATCATATAATAACTACTGGATGATATTGTCTCTTTTTTTATTATTTTTGTTTTCGCTTTGCTGTGCACTTCATAATAATTTACAACTTTCTCTTCAATTTAAGATACTCTGTCTTAACCTTGGTTATTTTCGCAAATTGTGAATTCTATGCAGTTTTAATTTCAGATATTTCTATCTGAAATATTTTTGTGGATTCTATATCCTTGGTGAATTTGTCATTCTTTGAACCATTTTTGTCAGCTCTTCCAATTTTTATTTGTTTCCTCCAAATTTACCTTGAACATTTTGACAGATAATTCCATAAACTTTTGTGTCATTTCCTCTTTAAACTCAACAAGTTTCTTCATCTCTTCTTTAATTTTTGTGTAGAACTCTACTACTGGTATTTGATTTCTTCTCCATTTGTATCCCCTTGGTCTCCTTTAAAACCTTCTCATCACCTTAATCTACTGGTGGTACATTCATGATTGTCCTCTCATCAGATAGCTTGATCCACTGTTTTCTAGCTATTTAACATCAAAGGATGGAATTCAAGTCATAGATGCCCAGATGCATAGAAATTAGCCTCATTGAGAATGTTTTAAGTGAGCTGGGAGACACTGGGCACCTTTCTGCTGCCTTACTTCTTTAAAAAACATTATATATATATATATATATATATGTTGGTGTGAGATATATATATATATATATATATATATATATATATATATATATCGCCACCTTTTCCTTTTTTGGTACTGAGGTTTGAGGTCTAGCAGGATGGGGATAGTAAGGCACTGCCTCCCCAAGATGTATTTTTAGGTTTGTTTCTCTAGAGATACTATTAACCCTTTAGTTACTTAAGTACTTTGAATGCTGTCCCTATGTTTTAAAAAATTACTTTTGGTTATTATGGCACAAACAGATCTGATTATACAACACATATGATCTAGATCTAGTATTTACACTTTGACTTCTTATCAATACTCTGTGCAGACTATGTTCACTTATTATTAGCAGCTGTTTTTCAGTGCAGTTAGAAAAGTTGAATGACATTGAAGGGTAAGTGAAAAAGGTGTTTTATCAGTAAAGGAGGAGGTTGGTAAGAAAGATAGTTGTAGGTAAAACCAAAATAAAGTTTGATATGGGATCAGATTCTGTGGCAGTAGTTTTAGTTGAGTTGTAGGGTTTGTGTTGAGGGTTTTAAGAACATGTTTGTGGAGCAAAGGATGAGATAGAGGAGGAGGGGTGTATACTTTGTGATTGAGGGAAACTATTTAGCTATTGGAACCAGTTGATAGGTTCGTGTACCTGTAAGGTGAAAAATAATTATGGGAGGCAGGGGTCTAGCTAAAATACAGAAGCGTCAAAGGAGTAGGATGAGTAAAATAGAGGGTTAATACATGAGAAGATAGATATATATAGAGAGAGAGATGGAAGGAGAGAGAGAGACAGAGAGAAACAGAGAAAGAGAGAGAGGAATATGACATGACAAATGAAAAGCTCAAAAAGAGTTTGTATACTGGGGAAAAGAAATAAAAATAGGGTTATATTGTTGCTTCCTGAGCTTGAGATGAAGAAACTAGATAGGGATATGAGAAGAGAGAAACAACCTAGACACCAACTAAACTTGAGCAAATATAAGAAAAATAAATAAAAACATAAGCAAAATAAACACAAAAACATTTAAAAATGAAATATAACCACAAAATAGGAAACAAAGCAGAACAGAACAGAAACCCCAAAGTCTGATGATATCCAATGAGAACTCAGTTGGAATGTTACAATACAATGTATATGTGATCTACATGAAAGCCTGGGTCTTCACACTCTTTCCTTCTTGCCTTAATTATGGTGTAATGACAAGGACACACACACACACACACACGCACACACACAACCCAATATCACCTCTGAACTTTCAACTGCAAAACTGATGCCAACCCAGTCTCAGGACTTCATTCTGCCAGCTTGCAGGCATATAGGAAGACTCTGAAACTGACTCTGTTCTTGGGTTAGGAACTCTTCCCATCCCTCTCCCTGGGCATGATGGTAGAATTGGCAGGTAGATTCACTGACAAGTAAGGGACCACCAAGTCAATGGTGCACCTGTCTATGCTCTCCAATGAGTATCCTCAGAAGACTGCAATCCCTGTCACACACTGGCTGGAGGTTCTTCAGGAGATGGTAATGACTGGTATGGAACTGCTCAGCTCCTCACTCTTAACAACCTGGGAATTACTAGGAGCATTTGTGGAGTATGCAGTCCCTAGAGCTCTGCCCAGGGTGTGTATGATGCTCCCTAAATCCTTGGTGAACATGGTTGGGGGTTTTGTAAAGGACGGATACAGTTGTAATTCTTTCTTCAGTGGTTCACCATGGAGCCTACAAGTCTGCATATTCCCTTTCTTCTCTTGCAGTCTGGTTGGAGGTGACTATTTAATGTTTTTTGCAGCCTGGTGTATATTGTGGTGACATGCAAGGTAGGAACAGAGCTAACCCAGTCTGTGGTTGAGGGTCGTGCCTGTGACCCAGTAGTTCTGTCAACCTACAGGACTTGTGCAAGATGATTTAGACAAGATGCCTACAACTTACCTGATCTGTGGACATGTGAAACTAAGGCCAGGTGGTCTGTGTGCACTTCCCTGTGACTCAGGGCACACTGTGAACAATTTAGGAAATATATGGGTCTGTATACATGCACAAAGGTGAAACAAGCAGTGGTCTGGGCAGTGTTGCAAGCTGCACTGACTCAACTTGTATTTCCTTTGCTGTATTTCTTGTCTTTGGCCTGTGTCTGGTGGAAGGAATGGATCAGCTACCCACCATAACTGATGGAGCAAAGAATGCAGGAAGCTGCTAGCTTCAGTGTTTGGAGGGGGGGTATGTAGAAATAGAGTGCAAAATCTGTCCCAAGAATCTGGTTTCTGCAGCACTCGATCACTGCATATGACTTTTTGCCTCACTAAAGAAATTGCTGATACCCAGAGAAGTAGAGAGTGGCAGAGGGCAGTAGCAATGCTTCTCTTTTACAATTATTCACTTTCCACTTGATTTAAATATATTGTTGATTATGGTTTATATATAAAATATGCCCCAAAATCTCATATCCTCCCAGGTGGCACTTTTGGGAGTAATTTGATCATTGGTGTGATAACTGGATTAGTCCCCTTATTCAATTAGTATTAGTTTTGGGTATGACTGAATGCATTTACTGAAGAGAGAAGAAATGCCTTAGGTGTGAGTGTCACTCACTAAAAGGGTTGTAATCTGAATGGAATAAAAAGGGAAAGAGAAGTTTGCTGTTGCTTTTTTCTGCCTGCCCTTCCATGAACTGTTTCTCCCCTGATATGCCCATTTGCTATACCACCCTGCTTTGGAGCCAGCCAAAGACTGAATGTGCTATAAACTATGAGTTAAAATAAATCCTTCCTCTTTTAACTTGTGAGTATTGGATATTTTGTCCCAGCGACAAGGAAGTAGCTAAGACATCATCTTTCATAACAATTTTCCATTTCAGTTTGAGAGCCTCTTCACGTTCCAAGCACCTCCTTTCTCACTGGATCCTTTCTGAGCTTCTCCAATGTGACTCATCCTTGCCAGCCATTTTGAATTCTCAACAGTTTATTTCTATTGCCTCTATTTCATTCAATTGTTTTAAATGTCACTCCACTGCCAACACCACAGTTTTTACTACTTCAGTTTTCAGTAAGGTTTGAAAAGAGCAAGGTCCTTCAACTTTGTTTTTCTTTATGACTGTTGTGGACCTGGGCATGATAGTATACGCCTGTAATTCTCCAGGCTGAGCTGGGAGAATCACAAGTTAAATCCCAGCCTGAAAAGCACTGTGTTAGGGAGAGTTGGGTTTATATAGCCATGTTGTTTCCATCATGCCCAGGAGAGTGGAGAGGAGGTAAAGGAAGAACCCATAGGCAAGTTATGGATGAGAAAGCTAGTGAATAACTTAACATACAATTTTCTCATCATGGGAATTTGGAATTCTATATGCCTTATTTTTCTGCATATTAAATTCTTTTACCTTATTTGGAAAGTTTTCCAGTATTATTTTATTAAACAGGTTTTTTTCCCACCATTTGTGCTATCTTCTCATGATTCATTTCCAATTAATCTTAGATTCATTTTGTTTGCATCACCTAGGAGCTGTTGGATTTATTTTTCATTTTATCTTGTTGCTTTTAAAATGTCTCTGATTAATTGGTAACTGACCATAGCTCTGTCTTCTAGTTCTGTACTCACACTGATCACTTCTGCTGCTCATCATTTCAATACAATTTTTAGTCTGATTTTCAATCTGGAGCCTTTTATGGATCTTAATTATTTTCTATGCCAGTCATGCATCTTTTGCATTGTCTTGTTTAGCTCTTTTTTTTTTCTTTTTAATAGTGACTTCTTTAGACTGATGGTGATTTCACTTAACTGGTTCAATATCTTTCTACTTACGTCTTCTGTGATCTAGCCAGTTGCCTTATTTAGCTCTTTTGTCATCTCTTCATTCACCGTGTCAAATTATTCCAATGTGATTATTTTGGTTTTTTTGCTTTTGATGTACCATAAATCAATTTTGAGCAAGTTGAGAGTTTTTGGAGTCATTTTGACGGCTTCTCTTTTCACTTTTCCATTTTTGCTTATTTTTGTTTGTTTTGTGTTGAGGCTTATGAGTTTATAATAGTGGAAAGTTTTATTTCCAGTATGGAGAACTTTTTCATTACTATCTGTATTTCTGTTTTCTTCTCTTGGCATGGCAAACTCCTGGCCTTTGCTTTAGTCCCAGGATTTTATTTTATTTATTTAAGATGAGAAATTTTACTGTGTTTGGCCCAGTGCTCAGTTCTCCTGGAAAGGGTTACAGTATTGCTACTGATCCCTCTATTTATTTGCAATGGGAGGTTATATTGTGTTTGGCCTAGTAACCAGGCCCCCTAGAAAGACCCACAATATTGTTACTGATCCCTAGTCTATCTAGATATTGTCATCTCAACTAAACTAATCAGCAGCAACAACTATGAAACCTTAGCTATAATAATAAAATCAACATCATTTATAGGATTTTTCTTAGTTTCTTTTCTCATTTTTGAGACAAGGTACCCAACACCCAATGATAAGGGAAGAAAGGTTTATTTTCTCTCACAATTTGTAGAGGTTTCACTCTATAGTTGACTGACTTCAAGGCAGGATAAAACGGCAGAGGGGCATCACAAGGAGAAATAGTTTATGGCAGGCAAAAGATTGCAAAGCAGTGATTAGTGAAGCAGCAAGTGATGACAGCATCTTTCTTTCTGTACCTTATATTCTATCCAGGTTGCACACTCTTAGGGTAGGTAGCACTCACACCCAGATTGGGGCCCCAACTATTCATACGCAGAACTATGCCAAACCAATCAGTGGATGTCTTGGTTACTTTTTGCTCGTTGCCGAGACAAAATACCTGACACCCAAAATTAGGGAAGGAAAGGTTTATTCTTACAGTTTCTCGGGAGTTTCAGTCCATCAGTTGGCTCCAAGTCAGCATGGTGTGGCGGGTCTACGGTTCATGGTGGCTGCAAGCTGCAAGCCACAAGCCGCGCTGGCGAGAGAGACAGGACAGAAGCCGGGAAGCGGAAGACCCGCCTTCCCTTATACTGTACATCGGCTCCAACCCTGGGCGGGTACAACAGTCACGTCATCAATCCTGGTACTAGACAACAAACTGATCACAAGCGTCAGACTCAGCCCCATCAAAAGTATGTGAGGACTTGGGGGGACATAGCATACCCCATACAGTGGACTAATTTAGTAATCACACACCCTTGATTCCAGCACCATGCACTTAATTCCAGCATCACGAACTCTAGATTTAGCCACCTCTGAAAATCACTACTTATGACTGCATGAGGTCTTGGGAGGGGGAACATGTAAACACAAGCCATAACAGTATTAAATACAAACTGAAAATTGATAGACCCTAAGCACCAATAAATACCATCCCTGTCTATAGAAAAGAGATCTGTAATTATATTGGGAACACTAAGATAAACCATTGATCTATTATTGTCTTCAGTAAATATCTACTAAAATGAACAACTTTAGTTTAACTAACAATAGAATAATATTCAACTCAATAGCATAAAGTTAACTATTCATTTAGAGATTCATTGAGCTTGGTAGTTATACAGTATAGATGGAGGAAGTGTAGATCCACAGAATGAAAGAAGTAAAATTTGAAACATTAACTGACAAGATATGAGAAGGAACAGAGAAAAGTGAGATAGGGGGTCATATTAATGAGAAAAAGATTAGTAGTGGTAGAGAACAGTCACTGGAAAGAGTGAACAAGAAATGAAAACACATGAACATCAAAAACAGAAGATAAAGAAAAAAGTAAAGAAAAAATTGGATGAGAAAAAGATAAAAGGCAAATTAGAAAGTAAAACAAAATCAAAAAAGTAGGACAAAAACTTCAAACCCTAAAAATACCCAATGAAGGATAGTTAAAATGATATATAATAAGGAAATCCAAAAAGGACAGAGTGAAAAAAATTATTGTGTAATTGAACGTGTGGTTACTTTTCATGATCTAGTCTTGTGATCCAGTTAGACAAAATTAATACCACATTTTGCTTATCCGTTCATCTGTTGATGGACAGATAGGCTATTTCCAAGATTTAGCTATTATAAATTGTGCTGCTATAAGCAGGGGTATGCACATATCACTGTAGTATTACGCTTTTAACAATTTCAGGAAGATCCCTAGAATGGGAATAGCCAAGTCAAATGAAACGTCTAGTTTTAACTTTTTGAGGACTTTCCATAGTGGTTGCACTAGATTAAACTCCTACCAACAATAGAGAAGGGTTGCTTTTTTCCACAGTCTCGTCAGCATTTGTCATTGGTTGATTTCTTGATGATGACCATTATTTCTGGAGTGAGACAGAATCTCAGCACTGTTTTAATTCTTGAAAAACCAGTGAGGCTGAACATTTTTTTTCCACATATTTACTTGCTGTTTGTACTTCTTTATCTGAGAAGTGTCTATTCATTTCAGATGTCAACTTTTGAATTGGATCTTTAAATTGGGGCAGTCTGATTTTTTTTAGTTCTTTATGTAATCTAGATATCAGTCCTTTACTTGAGGAGTAGCTGATAAAATGTTTTTCCCATTTTGTGGATTGTCTCTTCACTCTTTAGGTGGTTTATTTTGCTACACAAAAGCTTTTCAATACAATGTGATCCCAGTTGTGAATTGTTGATAGTATTTCCATTATGATTGGGGTTTTGTTCATAAAATCTTTACCTATATCTATATCTGCAACAGTTTTGCCTAGTCTATCTTCCAGGAGATTAAGCAGATTAACCAAAAAGATTATGCTAAATGACCAAGTAGGATCAATCCCAGAGATGGAGGTTGGTTCAACATGTGCACATCAATAAATGTAATATAACACTTTAACAGAGCCAATGACAAAAACCACATAATCTTCTCAGTAGAAACAAAAAGCATTTGACAAAGTCCAACACCCACCCATTCATGATAAAAACGCACAGAAAATTGGAATAGAATTTATCTCAATCTGATAACAGCCATCTATGACAAACCAACAGCCCACATCATAATAGTCAGAAATGAAAACTTTTGCTCTAAAATCAAGAACAAGCAAGGATGACTAATATCACCACTCCTATTCAATATAGCTCTGAGTACATTAACCAGAGCTTTTAGACATGAGAAGGAAATAAAGGTAATAAGGACAGGAAAGAAAGAAATTAAAATACCATTATTTGTTGATGACATACTCTACATAGAGGACTCCAAAATCTCCACCAAAAGACACCTAGAATTATTAATCAAATTTGATAGGACAGCAGGTTGCAAAATCAACACTCAAAAATCAATTTAATTCCTGTACACAAATAATGAAGTCACTGAGAGTGAAATTAGGGAAACAGCATCTTTAACAATAGCATCAAGAAAAACGAAGTACTCAAGAATCACTCTACCAAGGAAGTGAAATACGTTTACACTGAAAACTATAGTACTCTGAAAAAGAAAGACCAAAGAAGATACCAGAAAATGGAAGGATATCCTCTGTTCTTGGATAGACAGAATCAATATCATGGAAATGACCATACTTGAAAAACTGTTTTACAGATTTAATCCAATCCTGATCAAAGTACCAATAGTACACCTCACAGAACTAGAGAAAAGAATCATAAAATTCATATGAAATAAAAAGAGACCCAGAATACCAAAAGCACTTCCAAGCAACAAAGGCAAGGCAGGGGGGAATCACAATCCTTGATTTGAAGTTATGTTGCAATACTACCATGATACAATGAGCATGGTCCTGACAAGAAAAAAAATAGATATGATTATCATTAGAGCATGTAAATTTCTAAAGGCTCAAGGAGTTTCCAAACCATGAAATCCAGCCCAACTTTTTGTACTACTGTTCTTGCAGTGACTGTATAGTATAAGTAGTCTTGGTGAGGAGTCAATGGGGCCAAGCACAAGTGGAGTCCATTCCAAATTAAGAAATTACTTTAAATTTTTCTGATTCTCCAATATTTTCTCTCTCACCCTATGTCTGCCCTCTTTACTCTTATCTTTCTCATATGTGTTTCACACAATTGGATTATTTATATCTATTTGTTCAAGTTAGAAAATCATCACTGGTTCACATATGATCTTATTTATGTGCTTATAAGCCAAATAAACAACTCTGATACTACTACTCAATAACAAAATCTACATTTATAACGTATTTGTATCTACTCATATGTTTCTACTTTTTCTAATCCTTTACCTTCTTCTTTGCTACCAGAAGTAGCAATCATCATATTTCGTGTTTATTGCTCCCATGATTTACTTTCCACTGTTTTCAATATATATGTGAACTAGCATTTTGCCTATACACCTCTTTACCAAGTTGTGTGAGCAATGGCAGGTTTCTTAATGGCTCTGGGCTTAGTTTCTTCCATAAAACAGCACCAATAGTACCACCTACCTCAGAGAGCTGTTGTATGGATTCTGTGCCTTGGTACTTGCCTCAGCAAGATAAACAGATAGTATGTAAATAAGAGTATTACTACTATTAATAGTAGTAGCAATGTCCTTCCACTCCTTCAATTGCCCTTTTCTTCCCTTACTATGTCATATACCACCTCCTTCATGAAGATACGTGGTCTTATCAGTTGAAATATATTTTTAATCTTCTTTACATTCCCATACTAATCTTTCACACTTGCATTCTATTCCATGCTTTGTACTAGTGTGGAAACCAAATATGTTTTCCTTTAAAGCAGCATTTACTGATATTTTCAGTATTAAAATCAGGAACTATTAAAGAGTCTTAATCCACGTTCTATGTCAGATCAATTAAATGAGAAGTTCTGGGAGTAACACACAGTTGTCACATTTTTTGAAGCTCTCCATATGATTTTAATGGGATGTCAATGATAAAAATCCCTGCCAGTGAAACAGATGGCCCTATAATCCTGCAAAACAGACAGACTCTTGTGCTGCAAATAACTCCATACCCATGGTTTCCATGCCCTAGCCATGGCAAGCACTAATTCTGCACTGTTTCACCTCTGCATGGGTATGGAGAGGTGATTTGGATGAGGTCAAAGTTCAAGATAGAAGAACTTGGTTGGATTCCACTTAATTCCTTAGTATACTGGAGATACTTCATTGTTGTAAATAGTCCTAAAAAGCACAGAACCATAAGGTGACTATCAAACAACTGATCAATGAAGTGGCAAATGTCAAGGAAAAGAGGTAAATGTGGAAGAGTTGGTTGTCTCAGGGAGAAATAATGAATAAGCCAACAGTTCTAGCACCAAGAAAAGTCTGTCGCTGGTGTAAGCTGACCTCCGCCAAGAAGTAGTATGGTGTTTTATCTCAAAGGTGACTTTTTAACAGTAGGATAGTGTTGTAGAAAAAATCCAGTGCAGCATCTACCATTCTGTCAAGGAGAGTTTAATCAATCACAAGTCTATGAAGGAGTTGGTCATA
>RJWM01038415.1:0-16691 GCA_004363535.1 Dasyprocta punctata | reverse complement strand
TTTTAACAAGGAACTTTTATCTTGCCAGCAATCAGAGCTCAAATACAGACATGTACAAGTTTCAGTCAAAATTCTTAATACATGGAATTTGAATTGCTTCTAAATTTGGCAAAATGCCTAGCTTTCTCCAAATTTATAAGACAGATGAGACACAGAAGTGAGATAAATGATGGCGTCCTGCTATTTCAAGTGCCATATTGATATAGTCATTATTTGTGCCAATAAGCCTCACTGTCATCTAATTTTAACCTGTTTCTCTGTTAATTATGCTTAATATTTTTCTTTCCTCTCTTGATATCTTGTGTTCTTCATTGCACATAGTCTAAGTTTGTGAACAACTGAATCTTTGAAACAACTTACTGTGGGCTTATTATGTGCAAGTTACTGAGTTTTTCTCTTGGGTTCAGTGTTAAATAATATAAAAATATAAACCAGATATGCCTGGTACATAACTCAGGCTCAATAAAATATGTAAATGAAACAGAAGAAGAAGAAAGCACAATAGGAGAAAGGGAGGAGGATAAAAGTGTCTAGTAATTTGTCCCATGCAAAAAAATATATATTCTGTCACACCACTCTCTGTAATTTCTTCATAAGAGACATTACCTGATATTCTCTTGCTTAACTGTCTGTTTTTTGTCTTTCTCCTTAGCAAAAAACCTAACGCAAAGGGAAGGAAATAATTGTGTTGGTCTTATGGACAACTGTGAAGTGTCTTTGCCTGGAATCTAGGAAATGTCAAATAAATGTCTAATTAGGGAATAAATGAAAGAAAGAAAGAAAGAATGAATGAATGAATGAATGAATTCAGAAGGGTTACAATACTTCTCTACTTTCCATTTTCACTCCGTGATGCACTACCTTCCTTCTAGATGAATCCCCTTCCACAACAATAAGGAAGCTTAGGCTGGCTACAACTTGCTCACTCAGTCATAAAGCAATTAGAAGCTGAATTTGTCCTAATTGAGTGAAGGATTTTCTAATTAGTCCAGGCTGGACTTTGATTCTTTTGAATGCCCTTCCTCTCCCCTATTAGGTACCAGATCCACCTACCATCTTTTTAGCTCTGTTTCTCTATCTGTTCCTCCAATTTCAGGTTTACTTGAGCTTTTTTACATTTAATTCTTCTCCATTTAGTCCCAAAGAGTTCTGTTATGTCTTCCTAACACAAAAATCCTTCCAGCTACTTTTCTACAGTTTTATCTCTCTTATTTCTTATTTTATTATGTGCCCTTTTTTTTCATACACATTTGACATACCGGGAACATTAATCCATTTCCTCTGGGAAAAAGTTTTGTTGCCCCAAAGAACATAAAGTAATAAAGAGCTAAAATAATGGAAGGTTCATAGTTGATTATTTGTATTTAATTATAGTTCAGATACTCATGAAAAAATCTTTACTGCTCTTTGCAATTAGGTGCAATGATTGGGAAACCTTTTGTATCACTCTCCAGTTATACTTTAAGAGCCCTTTTCTATTTAGCAGTGTTATAATTGGCTCTTAATTTTATACTGCATGGGTAGATTAAAAAGAGGCAACTTCCCCTTGAAAGACCTGGATGAGTAGGTTAAGATGGTAAATTTTATGCTATATATATCTTATCATGATAAAAATCAGTTTTTAAAAAAAAGAGAGATAAAGGAATTAATGTCATACTGTCACCCTAAATGGGTCTGGGGTCTTCTACTGCCTAGAAAACAAACAATCCCAACCAAACTTGAGCTAATGGCTTTAGCAGTGTTTCTGACTCTGAAAATTCATTAATTACATCCTTATTTGTAGTATTATGGTGAAGAATAACTACTATTATTATTGTTATTATTATTATTTATTTACTTACTTACTTACTTACTTATTTCTTCACTTAAGTGAGACCTCATACCGCCTAAAACTGTCATTTTATAAAATCACTGCTGTAGGGCGGGACCCTACTAAGAAACGTAAGCCATGCAGTTCACACATCCTTGTGAAATGCAGGTGCCTGTGAACTCTGACAGGCTGTAATTACTGCCAGGCAGAGTTGCCTGTCAGTTACCAGTAGGATTTTAGTGAGGTGAAACACTTGGTGCCTGAGATTTCTTCCTGTGTGTCCTCTAGCTAATACCTAAAACTCACCTCTTGGACATTTACATGTTTGAGTTAATGGTTCCCAGGAGAGTGGGAGGAAGGCGAGATGGAGAAGGGCTGTATGAAAATCTTCATGTATTTTGGAAAACACACTTAAAACATTGTCTGATCACACAAATTACTGGAATTAAATCTCCTAGTGCAATCTTTCTTAGCTTAGAAAATAAAGTGGAAAAGAAATAAAAGATGTTGGAGTTTTCCAATGCCTAATGGCAGTTTAGATGGCTGTTTGCCTTCTCCTTGATCTTTGCAGTAAATGAAAATACCCATGAATTAGTTTATCTGATTATTTTCTTCAACAGGATCAATCTAGTTGATCTTTATGATGATTCTGAAAACAGGTAGGCTAAACCAGACTGTTTTCATGCCTTGAACCTTCCTCCAACCTTTCTTGTGTTGGCTTCTTTTCATGGCTTCTCAGCTCCTCTTCTTCTCTCCCTCCTTATCCTACCCACCTTGTGTTGACTGGTTGTGCCAGATGCTGTTTCTGCCTTTTACCTCCAAACACAGCCTTCGAGGCCCTGCTTTGTGATGCTGGAGCTGGATCCTGTGGACTTTTCTCCAAGATAAGCTCTGTCCAGAGACTGCTGCAGGGACGCCACAGGCTGGAAAAGAAAGATGAGTCTTCCTTCTTTGGGTGTTGTGTCTACCCCAAGATGCAAGTAGATTGGCATGTAGGCATGTGGCCTTTCTCTGCTGTTGTTACCACTGTGTACCTAAAGGCTCTCTTCTACCACATTTTAGTCTTTAGCTGCCTCTGGCCCAGAAGTTGTTAATACTAAATTTTCCCTGTTCTGCTTACCAGCATGGTTTCTGTCTTCCAACTGTTACAGGCTACTGAGTTAGACAGAAATATTATAGGCAGTCAGACAGGGCTAGGCCCTCAAGGAAACCAGCACAGAGGACCAGATGTCTTGGTGACCTTGGAAGAGACACACCACTTGCTGTGCACCAGATATCAAGACAAAAGACAAAACAAATGCACCCATATCCTAAGGATTGATATTCTAAATAGTTCTATAGCACCCTGAGGAAATCAGGAGTCAGCATCCCACCCTCCTTCAGGAAGAGTCACTGCTGTTAAGCATCCCCTGCTTGCTACGTAACTCGCTTCCCCATTTGTCCTTCATTTAATCAATTGTACCTGAGCAATTGGTCTTACTGGTTGACCATGGTTATGTCCCACCTTATGCCTGTCTGCCTTGTGAGTTCCCAGTTTTCCCCATCACGGTTTTATTCTATAAAAGTCTCTAGAAATGACAGAGTCTTTGGCAACCCACTTGGGCCCCCTTCTGTCCCTCAGACAGAAGCTTTCTTTCTCTCAATAAATATATTCTGTTCTTACCCTCCATTCCTAAAATTCATTCTTCGATTTTTAGAGAACACGAACTCTTGCTGGACATATAGTAGGTTGGGGGTTTCATTCCCCTGTATCATTTGGAGGTCTGAGATCCTTTTTCCTATATCACAACTCATTCGCCTACCTACACAAACCAACACTGTCTACTTGGCAGTTACAACCTCAAAGCTAAACAAAGTTGGAGAAAATTCAAGGGTTCTGTCTCACTCTAAGTCCACATTCACAGATATCAAGCAACCATTCTACATTTGCTCACTGCATTCACTCCGCTCTTCCAGGTCATAATTCCTGATCTCATCTCTCCTCAATACTGCAGTCTCTCTCCTAACCCTCACTCTGAATTAACAAACCCACCTCCTATGTCATTGATAAAGTAGAAGCCAGCAGAAGAGAATGACCACACACTGCTACGGCCATACGTACCAACTGACCTAACTTATATCCACTTAACCTCCCTTCTAAACTGTCCTATTCCTCTTTAAGACTCAAAGTCACACTTAAGCACTAGATTTCACTTCTAAAGATCACTCAACAATCATTTCTCCCGCTCATACAGTGTGAGATTTTCCTTCCTCTATTGGATTGTTCTTTGGCGGTGGTATCAGAGTTTAAATCCAGAGTCTTCTCACTGAACTACATCTACTGATTCTCTACTCCTTTTTAATGTAAAAATTCCTGTAAAATGTTTGGTCTTTCCTCCCTCTTCTCTCATATTCTCTTAATCTCCCTCCCATCCAATGAAACAAATCATTAAAGTCACCTGTCATCTCTACATTGTTTGTTGGTTATCAGTTTCAATTTCAAGGAAAGACCAACAACATTTTCCATGGTCTACCAATTCTTTCTTCCTGAAACACTTTCTTCTCTTATATTTAAGGGAAATTACCTTCTTAGAAACCCCTTCTCAATCTTCTTTGTTGCTTTCTTCTCACCTCCTTGACCACTACTCACTGCAGTGCCCCATGTCACATCTCTTGGATCTCTTAGTTTTTTAATTTCACTCATCCTTTAGACTGTATCATCAAGATGTCTGGTTTTACATTTGCCTACTGAAAGAGTGGCTATGGGGGAAGTATCCAGAAAGGATTACTTTTTACAGCTTACAAGTGATAACAAAGAATTTATACAAAGGTATGAATTAGTTCACAGAGCTGGGAACAAATAAAACCAGAATATTAAGGAATTGAAGACTAGAAGTGTTGACCCCAAAACACAAATATCAAGATTCTTTTCTTGCTTTTTCATCTAAATTTATCATTTTGGATAATTATTTGATGCCATCAGGGAATGCAGGTGAGGAAAAGAAGCAAGAGAGTTCAAGTTTCTCTCCCTCTTTTAGGATACCCAGTCTATCAGATTAGGACCCACCCTCGTGACCTAATTTAACCTTAATTGTATCCCTAGGGATCTCAGGGGTGAAAGGGAGTGGAGTTTCTGTGTATGAATTTAGGGAAGACACAACCTAGTCTGTAACAATCCTAAAACTATATACTGTTCCACAGTTCTCAGACTGTTCCTTCTGAAATACCAGGTGAACTCAACTGCTGACTGGAAACCCTCTGATGGCTTCTCATTTCACTCCACAAAAGTCAAAATCTTACAGTGTCCTACCTAGTGTGATCCACACTACTCTATGACCCACTCCGTCCTCATCTTCTACCACTATGCTCTTATTCTTTCCACTCCAACTACAAGGCACCCCTCGCTACTCTTTACACGTGTATTTACCACTCTATTTTCTGCCATTCTCTATACTTAATATCATTTTATTCTAATACCTACATTGCTGGTTCCTTTACTTCCTAGAAGTCCTTGGCCAAATACTGTTTTTTTTTAAAGCCTTTTGCGACTTGCCTTGAGAAAATAGCAATTCCCCACTTGTAGCAACCCCTCTGCCCCTTTCTTACCTGCTCTATTTACATAGATTTGTGTGTTTTTTCTATCCATTAAAGTATAAACTTTATGAGAGCTGAACCTTTGTTTTTGCTCATTGTTGAAGCCTCCACATCTAAAACAAATCTGGCACATAGTACGTTTGAAATTTCGGCACACAACATGTTTTCTGAGTAAGTAAATGAATATGTGAATGGGAATCTTCTAGAAGACAGCTTGGGAAATACATGGAGTCAATAGGACTCCTGTTGTGCAAGCTATAAAATGCTTCTAAATTGCCTGGATCAGTGAGGAAATACAGTATAGTAAACTCAGATGGAAAACACAGGAGGGAAAAGAAAATGCAAAGTGATGTGTTCAACCCTAAGAGTAATGGCTTTGAGATGTCAATGGGAGTTAAAGTTTGGTTATGGAATATGAATTTCACCTGAAGAAAGATGGCAAATTGTATCTATTCATGTATGCCTCACTTTTAAGTCTTGGAAGTGGATCACCTCCCTCAAATAAGAAGTGTCCAAGAGGACCAAGAAAAGGCCTTTAAAAACCCCAACATGTTTATGTCCCCAAACTCCCTTCAAAGCCATTCCCATGGTGACCTAACTTCTACCCACTGGGCCCCACTTCCTATAGATTCTACCACCTGCCAATACTGCTATGGCCTGGGGACCAAGCCTTAAACATGTGCACCTCTGGAGAACATTTCCAATCAAAACTATAGCAACCATCAACCACCCTTAGGGTATTAGTGCCTCTCTTACCTCCTTTGCTCAGTCACCATGATCCACTCTCCTAGTATGGAGTCTGATGTCGCCGATACCATGTTCAGCCCCCAAAATGAGCATGTGACTCGGGGATTCACAGGAATAAATCTGAATCCTGCAGGCCATAGCAATTCGCAGGGAGAAGGAGCCCATGGCTTTATCTGTGTTCATGATAGTCATCTTAGTTACCTTCTCCTCACTGAGACACAATACTTGACATCCACAAGTATAAGCAAGGAAAAGTTTATTTTGGCTCACAATTTGTAGAGGTCTCACTCCATAGTTGCCTGGTTTCAAGGCAGGGTGGCATGGCAGGAGGGCATGACAGAAGAAAAATACCTGCCTGTCAAGCTCGAGGTCCTGAGTTCAATTCCTGGTGCAAAAAAGAAGAGGAAGAAGGAGGAGGAGGAGGAAGAGGAAGAAGAGGAAGAAAGAGAAGAGGAAGAAGAAGAAGGAGAAGGAGAAGGAGATGGAGCTGGAGAAGGAGAAGGAGAGGAGAAGGAGAAGGACAAGAGGAAAATACCTACATAGCATGGCAGTGGAAAGCAGAGAGAGATCAAGGGAGAAGGAAAGCCACACCCCCAGGGACCCGCCTCCTCCAATCTCACTTGGCTATAACCTTATCAGCAGCATATTCACTGATGAGTGTCATGTTCCCATGATTCAGTCACTTACCCAAAACCCCACCTATGAGTGCATGAGGCTTTAGGGAGCCATCTACATATAAACCGTAACAATAGTTAATCCCAAAACTTGAGTCTACATTGTTTAGTAAGTGGAGTTCTATTTTACTATAAGACGCAAGAATCTTAGAGAATGCTGAATTGGAGCTAGAAGATACTATCTTATCTCCGCACAGAATAAAATCAATAAATGAGGCCAAATGAAGAGATGAAAATTTAACCCTAGTTGTATCATTTTCAAGATTGGTCTAAAGTTGGTTCTAGCTTGGGCCAAGTTCATGATTTCTCTCCCTCTCTCTTTCTCTCTTTCTCCCTCCCTCCCTCTCTCTCTCTCTCCCCTGCCTCAGAAGCTTGAGTTGGGTTTCCATCATTTGCAAATCAGAGATGATGGTGAGTTAACAAAATTCGAGATCACAATCAAAATGCATAGATGAGCCGTGAGGAAACTAAACCCTTGTGACATTTCCATAGGCCCATATGTGTTAAGGCAACCCAGGAACATTGAAATTGGCTCTCCATTTCTTCAGGATAAAGTTGATGGAAGTCCATTTTATTGTTTTCAAGTGTGACTGGTATTTTTAAGTCTGTTCCCATCTAGTAAGAGTGAGATGTGCCTATGTCTCACAATCCCAGGGTGTATAAAATCAGGATTTTCTCAGAGACCCCAAGACAATTTGAATCAGGTTGCCTGGCTTTGTCTTGCTCCTTAGAATAATAAGCTATGAACAATGCCACTGCAGTTCCAAGACCCAGGTTTATTTAAGTAAACATAACAAACTTGTCCCCAGGGGTCCTGTTCTCCAGCTTGGGAGTTTGACTAGTGTCATAACCAATTTATCAATAATCTATGGGCAAAGGCACTCTGATTTCAATATGCTGCTTCAGCCTCTTCCAATTTATGCAGGGTCTTAATGGAATACTTTCATCAAATAAACTTTTAAAACAGTCCTATCATCTTTTCTCAAAAATCAGTAAATAGCAGGTCAACTGATATTTTACTATATCCACATGGCAAACTACTGGAAGAAGTAGCATTTTTTTGTTGTTGTTTGTTTGTTTTTGGCATTTTGAAGGAAGTAGGAGCTGGCACTGCCTACATAAACCTTGTTCTTTTCATCCTCTGACAAGGATTCCCAAAGGAAGATCCTGTGGGACACTATCTGTCCCAGCAGGAAAATAAACAAAGGCCCATTCTGCTTTTGAAGTTTATCACTTTTAAAATATTGCTATTATGATGATAAGCCCTTTTGAGATTGACTTTTTTTTCATGGGTATTCTGATAGTGTTCAAATAGGAAACAAAACAAAGTCACCTTTGAATTTTTTTTTTTTTTTTTTTTTAGTGAAGTGAGTTTCACTGAAAACTGAACACTGATTAGCATGGAAAGAGGGGACCAACTTTGGTGCTGGCATTTAGGTCTAAAGTCTGGGGTACCTGGGCAAATTTCAATAATGTTCTTGTGAAAGTGCAAGCTATCCAAACTTCAGCGTAGCCCCAGACATGGTCCCTGGGACAGACTCAAGGTCCTTGCAGCATTTCTTCCTCCACTCCTGCTCTTTAGAAAGATGCATGTCATATCACAGCCTGCAGAGAAAATATTCATTTTCTCTCTGACCCCACATGACCAATTTGGGGCTAAGAGTATGCTCCTGGGGGGTGATGGTGAAATGTAGGTGTTGACTTGCCAGGATTAAGGAATGCCTAGAGAACTGATAGAGCATTGCTTCTGGGTGTCTGTGAGGTTATTTCCAGAGGAGACAGGTAAATCAGTGGGTGGACTGAAAGTGGAAGATCTGCTTTCATTGTAGACATGCACCGTTCAGTGTGTTCTGGGGCACCAATAGAACATAAAGGAGAGCAAAAACTTCCTCACTTTCCCTCCTGAAGCTGAGACGCTCTCCCCTTCTGGCACTTGGACATCAGAATTCTTTGCACTCTGAGATTCACGCTAATGGCTGAGTTCCCAGGCATTTGGCCTTGAGCTGACAATTACACTGTCAGCTTCCCTGATTCCGAGACTTTTGGACTGGGATTGATCCACACAACCAACAACCCAGGGTCTCTAGCTTGCAGACAACGTGTTGTGAGGTTTCTGGTCCTTTATAATCACACACGCTGATACTGCTAATAAATCCACTCTTCTCTATTTATCTATATCTGTCTTCTTATCTGTCTCTTGCTTTATACATATCCTACTGGTTCTGTTTCTGTGGATAACTCTGATTAATACATAGAGGAATTAGTAAGATGGAATTTCTGATGCTATTAGACTATACATAGGATATTTCTAGATCTCTCCTGGCAAGACGCATTCAGCAGAACTGAAGCTGTCCTCTTCCATGCTCAACAAATCATCATTGGAGATTTTCAATGGTACAAGTATTCTTTAGGCCTTGTCCTTAAGAAAAATCATCTAAAATTTAGTGATTGACTAAATATTATTTATTATTACAAAGCCTATTTAGAGCCTGTTGTGAGATAATTTTCTTTGTCCTGTTCCAGTATAGCCCAGATACATATTTTCATTCAAAGTGTGAATGTCAGTAGCAAAGAATCTGAAGAGACAATTCAAGGAAGAAAAATTGACCAAGTCAAGAAAAAAAATTAAACACCATATGAAAAAGATGTTCATCCTCATAACTAATAAAAAGTTCAACTTTAAATATCAGTGAAATATAACCTAATTTAGTCTTCACAGAGGAAAGTCTAAATCCTTCCTAATGCATGCGAAGTTCTTCGGCATCACTTATAATTCTTTCTAAATCTTCCTCCACATTGGGCCCATGAGTTTAGAGGATGGATGGGACATCTCACCACTTCACAAGTTGAAATGTCTTTCTGCCAACCACACACCACAGACACAGAATGTATTCCTTCCTTATTGTTTATAGGCAAAACATACATGTCAAGATTTGCAGTGAGAGAAGTTTTAAGTCACTATTTTTCTAAACTGTTCTTTTTAATTGACTTGCCCCTCTCTTTTTTAGAATTCCTCTCTTCAGACTCACTTCTACCACCACCACCATCCTAATCTTCTACCTACATCAAAACTCAACTTCCCCCATGTTAGACTAACTTCCACCCTCTAATTAGTTCAAGGCATCCCAAATCACTGATATGTTCCCCTAAACAATAATCTCTTTTCTGTATCCCACCTTTGGCATAGAAAAACTGAACTTACAGAAATTTTGAAATTTCCTGTTTTGCTCTTATATATCAACCCTCCAAGTTTCTCTGGGGAAAAAAAATCTGGAATGATTTAGATCTTTTGTGATCTCCTTTAAAACCAAAGACTTCTGCAATCATTTTTGGATTTAAGCAACATTGTTTTTCCTTTATATTAAATTAACTAAGAGTTTCAAATTAATACTACTCAATGCCAATAAGCATATAGTGAGAGAGTCACATTCACACATTGCTACCAGGTGTACAAATTGCAAAAATTTGTAATAAGCAATATAAAAGAACATTAAAGTCAAAATGTTTTAAAGAACTCATACCTTTGAGTTTAGTAATCCTGCTTCTAGAAATTTAAACTACAAATAACAATTTATAGACTAAGTTTTGTATGTTAGAATGTTCCTACAATGTTTTTATAATAGGGAATTAAAGGACAAATGAAAAATTGGTCAATTCATACAACATGCAACCATTATATATTTTACAATAAAAAGGGGTTGAGAATGTAAGTTAGTGGTAGAATCCTTGCCTAAATGGTCCTGGGTTCAAGAGAGAGAGAGAGAGACAGAGAGAGAGAGAGAGAGAGAGAGAGAGAAAATTGATTTACATTTGACCTTTCTGAGGTTCTAGCACAGTGCCTGCCACGTAAAGTGTGCAATAAACACTTGATGAGTGAATAAATGAAATAACAAGTTATTTTAACTTTATAGAATAAGAATTCCCTTCCTTTCCCTGTATGCAATGTTTTATGGTTCTATACGATATCTTCCCTTTCAGAGTACACATTTTAGATGGGAAGACAAGATAAACATGTATAACAACCATGAACAAAGTAAGATAGATACTACATAATGAAATACTGGATAATATTCATACTATGGGAGAAGAGAAAAAGCACAAATGTCCTGGTTAGAACTCATAAGCCCATCTCCACTGTTTGGATAAAAAGATCTAAGCATATTACCTACTACCTTTCAACACTTTTTCAGTACAGTAGTCAGAGGCTAGCACATCTTTCCAAAATTGCAATAAGTAAGAATCTTCCACCCACACTCACAGTCTCTTCAACAGTTTGAGGAAACTAACAAGTAAATAATCCATGAAGAATCAGAATTTACACCTGCAAGCCTACACACACTCTTTTTTTGTTCAACTGTTAGTCTTGAAGCCAAGTTCCCAAGAAAGCAAAATCCTTGCAAATTTACTAGGTGAAATATCCTCCAAAAGTATACATTTAGCTAAGAAAAATTTCACTACTTAAAGCTGCCTGTTACAAGGTGAGAACAAACAAAATGATACAAGATATCTGTTTATGTACTAAGGTTCATTGGAGAGCCATAAACCATAATGATATCTAATAATTTTTTGCTTTCCCCCAAGAACAAATTTTTGCTCCCATAGTAGCAACATTGCTCCCATTGAGAACCAGTGGTCTGGAAGATTCTTAATTAGACCCAAGGAAAGGAAATTCAAAATGCAACATTCTTAAAGTATATTGCTCTATCTGTAGGATTATCTTTATACCTAAGACTTACAGTATATACAAAAGGCAGCGCGCTATTTTCTTAAACATTTGATTTGAGCAGGTTTTGGGGTGTTTTTTGTTTTTTTTTTTTTGGTTTTGGTTTTTGTTTTTTTTTTTTTCCCCTGTAATTGTGTCAATTTCTTTGGGACTTTGGAGATGGAGATAAGAAGAAAAATTTTAAAAGAAACAAAAGTTTGATAACAGAAAAGCAACGATGATTAAATTAGAGATAAAATTCCCCATCTATTCGCGCACGCCTGACATTGCTTTGATAGATTGCTATTGGCAATTCTATACATAGCAGCTTCCCTCTCTCTTCTCCCCCCTCCTCATTCTCTCTCAATCATTCATTCTGCATATAACATATACAGCCACATATCTATATCACTGAGAAGGGATCAATCATTTTTCCCTATGCTGCTGAGACATACAATATTTATCACAGGTTATAGAAAAAGAAGAAAAGAAAAATCTGAGAATATTCCTTTCAGCTGTGTTTCTGTTGTGGAACCAGCATCGTCCCAGTCCTCCTCTGTTTGCCTGGTTGTCAGCTCAGTCCGCCCAAGCTGTACAGCAACAAAGCTGATAAAGTTAGGTACCCACTGGCCATTACAAAGAAAAACAGACCTGGTTATTGGTGATCTTCTTTGCTGTATTAAACACAACTCCCATTAGGCAAACTCCCTTCCATTTCTTTAAACCTCTCAATACCTTGTAAATCAAATATTTATCAACTGAGAACCTCTCTTCTAGCTGTCTGATGTTTCAGCTCTGACAAAGTTGGCCACTAGCCAGTTGTAGAAGAAACCTGTGAAGGGAAATCAGCCACAAGAAAAAAGAAAACTCTATTTCATTTTTATTTCACAGGAACAAACTGCCAACAAACCTTCCCCACCCTTTCTTTTTTTTTTTTTTTTAACTTGCCCTTGCAAAAAAAATGCTTATACAGAATGAGCAGGTCTGGCCAGTAACTTAGTCAACAAATATTTACCGGACATTCATTGACTGGGTCACATGCATTTAGGCCTTTGCAGTCCATATGAAAATTATTGAGACAGACATTGTGACAACATGCAACTCATAGAAGTATGTGCATAAAATACTGAATTTTACAAAAATGAATTGGGAGTAGTTTAACAAACTGATTATGGAGACTTGAGGGGGCTGTTTATGGAATGCTCGCTAAAGGAGACGAGCCCTGGACCCTGACTTAAAACAGGAGAAGAAATCCATATGGTGAGTGGGCAGAGGGAGGTGACAAATCTACATGAGGGCTCAGCTGGCATAGGGCCAGGGAAAATAATCACTCCAACAGCATCACCGTGTAGATGGACCACATTTAAAATAAGTCAGAATCATTTTCATAACTGTTCGGCAGCCAAACATATGGGCAGTAGCCTAAAGTAACACTATCTATGATTATCTACAAAACACCTTCAGTCAGGAAAATTATCGTGCAGAATTTTACAGCTGCTCTAGTTAGTGGTTCATTGTGTGCATACTCAACACCCTGAACACAAATCTGGTTACCCAGGACTGAAGATCATCCTCTCCCTATTTCTAGTCTCTAGTATACAGCCGAATGGCAAGCAACAAATGTTTAAACATACACATGTACAGGGCCCAGGTTCTAGTGTTAGAAGCAAAGTGTCATTTTTTTGTTTTTTGGTTTTTTTTTTTCCAAAAGTCTACAAGGAATCTCAGCTTGTACTGTAGTTTCACTACGGATCAGCTCAGTTTCTCATTTGCAGCCAATGTCTCAAAACAACTGGCGTCAGCTTAGTACGTGAGTGTGTCTACCTACTGTCATGAAACCTTGAATCCTGTCTTTAACTTACCATGCATTTTTCATTTTCAGAATCTACATTTTGACTCTGGAAAAAGAAAAATGGCGATCTTTGCACCTCCAGATCCTACAATTAATAACTTTCACATGAGTGTATCAATCCCATCCACATAACGCACACCTAAGAATTTATATGTGGACTGAGGGTTCCAGCTACTTGCAAAATCTTAGTGCCAGTCAAAAGATCAAGATTTGGGAGCAAACAATGGTGTTGGTTTATGTGACAGCGTTGCATGTGTGTATGTGTATGTGTGTGTACATACATGCACAACTAAACAAGAAAAAAAGTTAAAAGTTTTTTCCTAGCCCTTGTATTAAGTTGTACACAATACCAGGTATCTTTCTGAGGCACTGGATACAAAAAGTGAGGATCACATCAGCAATCTTGCCTTCATGAATTTCACAGGTGTCTTGGTTACTTTTCTCTCATTGCTGGGACAAAATATCCAACACTCAAAATGAAGGAAGGAAAGGTTTATTTAGCTTATAGTTTTTGGAGGTTTCAGTCCATAATCAGCTGACTGCAAGCAGAGTGGCATGGCACTGGGGTAACACTTCAAGGCAGCATCCAGAGCAAAAGCGGGGACAGCAAGCCTCTTTTCCTCCCTTATATTGTACACCCTCACCCTCTCCAGGGTGGACAGCACTCACGAAATCTCTGTGCCCTCCTCCTGCACAGGATGAGGATATTTGCAAAGTAAGGTTCCTGGATCCCTGCTGAGTCTCTCAGTTAAACTTCTAAACTTCTCAAGTTGACACAATGTATCAACCATAACAACAGTGTAGCAAAAAAGGTAGAAAATGAATAAGAATGTAGCTCATTGTGACTTGCATGACTAGTTCTATGAAGAAAATCAATAAACTGTAGTAACACGGGAAAGACAAACATTTCTTCTATGTAGGAGAGTCAAAAAGTTATGACATTAAGATTTCTTCGGCTGAGACTTGAAAAGCAAAATGTTGATGTTTATATAAATAATGAGAAGAGCCGGGCATGGTGGTGCACGCCTTTAATTCCAGCACTCGGGAGGCTGAGGTAGGCGGAGCGTTGTGAGTTTGAGGCTGGCTTGGGCTACAACATGAGTGCAAGGCCGGCCTGAGCTACATAGTGCGACCCTGCCTCAAAAAAACTAGGGCTGGGAGTTTGGCTCAGTGGCTTAAGCACCTGTCTGGCAGGCGTGAGACTGTGAGTTCGATCCCCAGTGCCACAAAAAAAATAAATAAAAAATGAGAAGAACATAGAAAAATGCAGGACTGGAGAGAAGTTAACCATTCTGAAATACTACAATTGAGCTCCAAGGTCTTGATACTTCCTGCTCTTAAATCCTAAGACACAACTCTACAGACGTAAGTAATTAGTGAGTAAGGATGTAAATGAAAAGTATTTTGACCCGATATGGTAGAGATTAAAAAGAACTGTTTGTGTAATTTCAATTCCACCACGTGACTTAACCAGAAATAAAGTGACTGACTTCTTCTATTGTAACCAGAAATTTTTCCTCACTGATCACCCATATGGCATTTCTTGAAAACACCACTTTAAAAGGGAGAGTTTAATGGACAAAATGCATAAATGGATAATGCAAAAAAAGACAGGAATCAATCATTCTCATTAGTCAAAAATAAAGAACAAGAACTAATGGCTTTTAAGCTATGGTAGCGAAAACTTGGGTTAAGAAGAGCAGAACCTCACTAATTCCCACTTCAATGATTTTCAGACCCTGCAATTTTCAGGAAAAAAAAAAAACTGGTAGAAATAGCCATATTTCAGTAAGCATTTAATAACACCTAGTTAAAAAGTATTCTCACATTAGGTTCCATTTTTCTTTAAAACAGGTTGCAAAATGTTTGCTAGGTAGAAGCCCATGTAATATTACAAACAAAAAAGTATTTTATCGAAGTATTAAGATAAACACAAATTTGACTACAGCAGTCTTTTGTCATGATAGAACTTTCTCTTTCAGCTGAGCTCTTACTCTCAAAAATCAATAAATCATCAGGGGGATTTTCACATAGCAGTGTGAATTAAAAATCAGACATCAAAGCATCCCCTCTCTGCCAGGAAGGATAAGGCTGGTTTCATAAAGTTTTCTATTATACTTACTTGAAATTGATACATGCATCACACAAAAAGATGAAAATTGGCCTCCAATACAATATTTCTATATTCAAAATACCAGAAAAGCACTATTTAAGAATTAAAAAATGATGTCATGCCTGTTTTAGTATTAAGGAGGCTGACCATCTGTCCTCTTTAGCTGAGAAACTTAGTGGCTATTGTTAGGCTTATTCAACACTGAGTCAGTGGATCTTAATCAAGCCCCACCACATGTCAATGAGCCGCAAACCTACCATGGATACCAAAGTAATTCGTGGTCCAAGGGTGAAACAGACCTGTGGCAAAACTGAAGATTTATATTTTTGTGTGACCAGCAGTGTCTTGTTAAATAAAATGTCATCAAAAATGGGAGGGGTGGCTGCAACTGGGCATGGTGGCATAAGCCTATAATTCCATCACTTTGGAAGGGTGAGACAGGAAGATTAAAAGTTCGAACCCAGCCTGGACAATGTAGCAACTTAGGAAGACCCTGTTTTAAAATTTGAAAAAGTGTAAGGGAATGGGGGGGAGTCAGGATGTAGCTCAGTGTGAAAGGCTACAGAAAGAAAGGAAAAGAAGGAAGGAAGGGAGGGAGGAAAGAAAGAAAGGGAATTACAATTTACTAGGTCTAAAAAGGTAAAAGGCATAGCATAATAGCAAAATAGGTAATGCTGAATCAATAGTACTAGTCATTATAATGGTCAGTATTCACAAAACAATCACTTATGTGTCAGGCGCTTTTGGAAAACATTACCACTTCTTTTAGTCATCCCTTCAAGGGAGGTACTGTTATTATTCCTATTTGAAAATTAGTAACTCATTAAAATTAACTTTGCCGATTTCAAACAGTGACAGCGGTGGGGTCTGAACCCAGGCAGTTAGCTGCAAAGCCCAGTATTTAATCATTACATATAATAACATAATCCAAATTATTATCAGTTATGAAAATATTTTTGAGATATTATTCTCACATTAAAAATCATGTCTCGAAGACTCCCACCACAGAATTCCTCCCAGAGTGGAAAGGGTATTATTCTCCTTCCAGGTTGATCTGGTAATAAGGTTGTTTTTCTAAGGTGGAAGGCTCATCTGACACTGTGGGAAAAAATGGCCCAACCTCTTTTAGCCTAAGGAATTATGGGGGAGAAAAGATGAAAGTCAGAGGTAGAAAAGGAAGGCAGGCATCAGAATCCTTCATTACCATTCTCTGTGCCTTC
>RJWM01038414.1:0-16770 GCA_004363535.1 Dasyprocta punctata | reverse complement strand
TTATGAGCCTTCAAAACCAGACAATATGAAATCAACAATAAATTTCTTAAAGGGTTTATCTTTTAAAATGCAATTATTTCCCAAAAGATTATATATTTACATTTATTGCTTATCTGGCTCTATGGAAGATTTACAAATATTTTATAAGCTTTATACAAAAAATTAAACACTTTTTCTACTTAGTACTTGAAAGTATGATTCACTGTTTAGTAGGTTCAGTGAGTTTATTAAAAATGAAGAAAATCAAGCCCCACCCAAACATGATATAACATAATTTGCATTGTACAAACTTCAATTGATTCATACATTATAAAAATGTAAAAGTAAATTAAAATATATAATTTTTAAAATAAATGTAGTTAATTTAAATATGTGCTGTTACCAAAGGTGAGAAAGGCAATATATATTCCTAATATTGTGAATAGGTAAGAATGTATTAGCCCTCCCTTTAAATCAGTATATTACTCTTATTATTTTAAAAATTCCTTTGCTACTCACTTGAATATAAAAATAACCAACGTATATTATTAAATGTGTATTAAAATAAGAAACTGTGGATTATTTATATGTATTATTAAAAGGGGAATGAATGAGGGAAAAACTAAGGCCAAGTTTACAAATATTCCGTTGCCCTAAAAGCTTATTGTACCACTAGGGGGTGCTAATGCTAAAGGAATTATGCATAAAAGTTTCAAAAAAAAAATGAATGTGTGTAACATGTGAGTAAGTTCCACATTGGAAAAAAATGATACAGGTTAATAAAAAGAAAACCTGTATTATAAATTAAATGTTATATAATATACTTTTATATAGTAATTTTAAAAAGTTTACAATTTCTCAACTTTCTACAAAGTTTAAAGAAAATGTAGTGCATAAATATTGGGGAAAATATGTACATTTTTCATTTTATTATCTACCATGGTCATAGAGATTTCATCTGCAATATGTTTAAAAATATTTTTATAAAAGAAAAAGAGAAAAAGAGAAGAAAGAGGGAATGAACAAAGGAAACAAAGAATGAACAAAAGCAGGCAGCTTATTAGTCAAGATAATTTCATGCTAAATTCAAATTTTACTTGAAAGTTACAAAATTTTAAACCAATTACAAGAAGTAAAGAACTTGAAGTCTTGTGAATAGGATCAAATATAATTGACAGTGTCAAGATACATCCTAAACTTTCTGGTCTTCATGTGGTACATAGTGGGAACACAAGGAAAGTAACATGACTTCATTTCAGATTCCTGCTTAAGTCAGTGTAACATTAGACATTATTTCAGTAGGAATGTATTGGTTGCAATTAAACCTAAGCTATTACAGATGTGTTCCTCTGATAGGATATACTAACTCTTCTGAGTCAAGAAGGTGACATTGGTGAAATTGCTCTAATACATCTAGAACAAACTTGGTGGCCCATAGAGGTAGGTTTCTTAACGGGCTTCATTAAAATGCTTAAAAATAATTTAGACACAGAAAGGGAAAAACCAACTAGAGCAAAATATTTAGTGAATAATATTTATAGTTTGTTGTAGATGAAATATGAGATGTAACAAACACACACTCCAATCCTAAGGTAGAGTGTTTGTGAAAGAATTTGACTAGTTAAGCAGATTCTGACTTGGTTTGTTGTCATTTTGTCACTAGCAGATTATACATAATGGGATTAGTCTCACACTGTGACAATGCCAGAGATAATCATTTTAAAGTGAGGAAAGTTTGGT
Organism: Dasyprocta punctata; assembly: GCA_004363535.1. Taxonomy (NCBI): domain Eukaryota; kingdom Metazoa; phylum Chordata; class Mammalia; order Rodentia; family Dasyproctidae; genus Dasyprocta; species Dasyprocta punctata. The sequence goes on along the minus strand of RJWM01038414.1, from coordinate 15,051 downwards.
TTTGGCTCATGATTCCAGAAGATGCAGTCTGCGTGACTTCCTTATCTTTGGTCTCGTTGTGGCACAGTGCATCACATTGTGAGTACGTGAAGGAAAGTGTTCACCTCTGATGGCAAGAAAGCAGAAAGAGAGAAAGGGTAGTGAGACAGAGGCAAAGGAAGGGCTGCGGCTTTGATAACACTTTCAGGAGTGTATCTCCAATGACCTAACTTCCTTTGAGTAGGTTCCAACTCCCAAACGTTCCATCACCTCCCAATAGCACCGCAGGCTGATGAGCAGCACCCGTGCCTCTGTAGGGGATACACAAGATCCAAACAATAAAAATACTTGAACTTCACCAGTCTACTTTACCTTCAAAAATCTGTATTTCAATCAAATTTTGATCAATTGTTCTTCTAATCATGGACTAAGATCTTGATTAGGAAAAATAAAAACTGCTGTCTTGTTTAACAGTTAAAAGTAAATGACCACAACTCTGACCATAATTCCCAACCACACTAAATTACTTTTACTGTCCTATATGAAATATCTGCCTGTATCAGTTATCAGTTATTTAACATGTAAAATAATCAACATTTATTTCTTTTTTAAAGGGTAGATTTCTCAGATGCTCAAAAAGCACACATCTACTTCCATTCTAACCACCCATCAGATATCTTACAAAATTGTTCGAAAATAATTATTCTCAATGTCCTGAATGAGAATTAACAGGGGATACCTATTTAGTGGTTGCTGTTTCAGACTGTTCCTCTGTGTTCTTGTCTAAGTTTCTGGCCCTTTATTTTTATGTTTATTCCTCTGCTGCTCATATGTGCAGAAACTGCTTTTCCTTTGTTCATATTCATATAAGTACAGAAGCTAATATTCTTTTCTTTTGCTTCATTGTCTTTTCAAGACAGGGTTCACTATGCAGTTCAGGCTGACTTCAAACTCACTTTGTAGCCCAGACTGACCTCAAACTTACAGTGATCCTCTTGCCTCAGTCTCAGGAGCGCTGGTATTAAAGGGATGTGCCACCATGCTTGACTTTACTAGTATTCTTAAACAAAGTGTCATCAAATTCAATGGAAGCACAGCATAAAAATTTGTTGGAAGCAAAACTTTAAAAAATCATTTTTTTATGCCACCTAAGCAAGAAGGCGGGGTGGGGGTAGGTTTGGGGGTAAGTCTAGCTGACTTTATAATGGGAAGGGGAGGAGTCTCCTTCTGAGGGTTGCAGCCATTGTTGATTTTGTATGGTCTTGTTTTGAGGTCCTATATTATTTCCATTGTTTTGTTAGGTTGGGTTTTATTCTCTTTTGTTTTGTTTGATTATGTTAAATCCAGTGGCAGGAGAAGCTATTTCACGGATAGCAAGATATATTATGGTAGCAATTTTGGATTTACTATTGGCTTGTTTTAAAATCCTTTATTGCATTCATTGTTTTGTTTTTATTGTTTCTATTTTATTCTGTTCTGTTTGGTTTGTACTATGTTTGAAGTTATCTGCAGCTATTTTGAAGACATCAAAAGGCATTATGGTAACTCCTGTTGATTTCATAATGTTTTGAAAGTCCTGTATCTCTCACACTGGTTTGTTTTTATTGGTTTTATTCTGTTATATATGCTTTAAAATTAAGAAATAAAATAAAATAGAAACTCAGTTTTTTAAAATATTTCCATTCTTTAAAATGCAAATAGAAATAATGAACAGGCATATTTAGACCTAACTTAGTCTATCTTGTGGTTATACAGTATAAAGATATATGAATTCCAAAGGACTTAATACTTCTTCAAATTTATTCCTCTCTGTTTTGCTCCAGACAATACCCCTTTCTTGAGCAGCTGAACTTTCAGTATTTTCTTGCTTATTGCCTTGAAGTGCTAGTGTGCCAGTTAATCTTATGCTTGTGAAGAAAAGTGTGAAATTAGCTTTCTCTTTCTTTCTTTCTCTTTCTTTCTATTTCTTTCTCTTTCTTTCTTTCTTTCTTTCTTTTTTTCTTTCTTTCTTTCTTTTTCTTTCTTTCTTTTAATTAAACACAGCATCTTTTATTTGCTATTTCAGTTGTGCTCTTAGAGTAGAGCAGCAGAAACATACTTTGAAATTGCTGGAGATACACACATACACACACCTGCAACCATGTATAGTCTGAAGACCAGGCCTGATGGATAGCTGCTTTTAAGGGCAAAGATGACTGAATACATGGCCATGGCATTTGTCCCCCAAAATCCCAAACTTTACCTGAGACCAAGTCTCAGTTCAATACTTCAAGTAGCCCCTAACAAAGAATCAGTTTAAATCTGTTCATTGTACTTTATCTGAACCATTTAGGATTAGGTTATCAGTTTTGTTCACATTTGGAGCAATCTAAGACAAATCATTTTATAAATTGCAGCCTATTATGAGTATTACAATGTTAATTTATAGTAAGTATAAAAAACTAGAACAAACATGTAATAACAATGGTATCTTAGTTACTTTCTTGTTGCTGAGACAAAATATCTGACAACTACCAGTTGAGGGAAGAAAAGATTTATTTCAGCTTACATTTTGTAGAGGTTTTAGTCCATAGTCAGCTAGTTCCAAGGCGGGGTAGTATGGCAGAGGGACCTCACAAAGGAGATACAGCCCATGGCAGAGCGGGCAGAGCCCATGGCAGAAGGGCAGACATCTGCAAGCAGCAAGCCTCCCTTTCCCTTTTATCCCACTCAGGCTATAAGCCTTTGAATGGTACCACCCACAGCCAAGGTGAGACTTCTGTCTTCAGTGAATACACTCAGCCACACCCTAAACTATGCTACTTTTAATCAATGGGCTAATTTAGTGCCAACACCCTTAATCCCAGTATCACTTTTCCTAGATCCAGTTAGCTCCCAAAAGCCCCACTTGTCAGCTCATGAAGCTTTGCGGGGACATCTGGATATAAACCATAACAAATGGTTCACATACATACATAGTTGGTGAGAGAGGATTGCTCATTAACAGAACCAGAAAGGACATTTTGAACAAAATCTCTACAGTATAAAATCTTATTTATTTTTATATAGATGAACAATGTCAGAGTTTTCATGGAAATAAAAAAAAAACCATTGAAGCTCTGTTTTTTAAAATTATAAAAAGAAACAGAGAAGAAGAAAAGGAGGTAGAGGAGAAGGACAGAGATTTAAAACATTTGACTTGTTATAGCTTGGCATTTATATTATAGTAATGTTTAATCATTAGACTTGAGGTTTTTAAAATTTATTTAATTGGAAGTAATTTTTTAAATCCTCAGAATTTTGTAGTGCATGCTATCAAAATAATTATAATATTAGTATCCTAATGAGGGTTATTCTTCTTCCACAAGCATTCTATTTTAGTAATTATTAGGTTGTGGAAAAGGACAGAGGTCACAGGATGTTAAAGGCTACAAAATTTTAGTTGTTAGCTTATATCTACCAGTATAATCAGTTCACAATACTGATAAATTATGAGAAGATAGGGTTAATTCTTTTGAGAAAATGTGAGTTGAGTAATATGTGTTAAAGTTATTATTATCATATAAAATGTAATTTTCTCCAGAGATAGCTTTTTCTGAGCCTGCTCCCTAGGTTTTGACGTTGTTGAGATCAAGAAGAAAATTTTTTCTATGCTAAATTTCAAGTGTCTAGAACATGTTTGGAATCTAAAATGGTATATTACTTAAAATTAAGTGCAGAAAACCCCCTAGCTATTTTAAGTGTAGAATGATTTAATACAGGGAACTAAGTGCAGAGAAGAGGAAAAGATTTTCTTCAGCCATCCTACAGACTGTGACTGAGTCCGAAATGAAGTCTGACAAAGACAGATTAATATGAGGAAAGAATACAAATTTACTAGTATGCTTTATGTGACATGGGGATCTTTATGAGGAAATGAAAGACTGAAGAAAACAATAAACCTGCACTCTTCTTATGCTAAGCTTGATGAAGTGTATAACTGTGGAGAAGCATAAAATGGTTAAAAAAAAAAATCATGACTTAATGGTGATAAGCCAGAAGTAAATAGCAAGGCTAATTTGTTCAAATTTGTCTTTATGTCCCTATGTCTGCAGAGATAAAGATATTCCTTTCCTCTAGGTATAGGAAGGCACCTCTAAAATGAGGACATTGTGATCTGTTATAGTTTGGGTCCCAGAAAGCTCATGTGTTCAGAAGCAGGGTGAGAGCCTCAGCTTCATCAGTAGATAAATTCATTGATGGATTTAAAACTTGGGAGGTAATAGAAACTGCTGAATTGAGGCCTAGTTAAAAACAGTTGGCCATAGGAGTTTGACATAGGGAATATTTCTTAGCCCTGGTCCCTTCTCAACTTGTTCTTACATGCTTTTCTACTTTGTTCCTGACTTCCATAAGGTGAGAAACTTTCTTCTGGCATGCCCTTTTACCATGAAATTTCTGCCTTTGAACAAGCCAACCATAGAGTGAATCCTCCGTAAAAGTGAGCCAAATTAAACCTCTCCTCCCTTAAATTGTGGGTGTTGGGTATTGTGCTCTGACAATAGGAAACCTGAGTAATACAGTGCATATATTGATAATTTTTATCCTTATAATTTTGTAGTCATCATTATTTTCCAGAGAGAGAGAGAGAGAGAGAGAGAGAGAGAGAGAGAGAGAGAAAGAGAGAGGATAGAGAGAGAAAGAGACTGTTGCATATGGAAATTTCCCGTGTAGATATAAATTTCTCTTACCAAAGGGTAACTTACTCTGTTTTCAGAATTTTTATTTTGTATGCAGCTTCTCAAATAATTCTTATGCAAAGGAAGCATATTAAGAGTGACATACTCTGTTCTAATGTCATATATTGGAGTGGCGTATTATCATATCCTACAGCAGAAATTGACAATGACCAAAAACTTACAGGAGTAAAGAAATTATTTGCAGGAAGAGAAATAGTATATCCAGTTGGCTATTGTTGTCTGTAGGGGGTTACTTCCCGGAATTCCTCAGACACCCAATGCCACAGAGACTGGAGTTCCTTATAAAAAATAGTGTAGATTTGCATATAACCCATATGATCCTTCTATATATTTAAAAGTACCTCCAGATTAGTTGTAATACCTTTTACAATATAAATCCTGTTTAAATATTTGTTATAGTGCATTGTTTAGGAATAAGGGCATGAAAAGTCTGTACATACTTGACACAGATGCATCTTTTTTTCTGAATGATTTTAATCAGTAGTTGGCTCAACCCATGGATGTAGAAACCCACATATATGGAGGAATAACTGTATATTAAGTATATGAGAAACTGTAAAAGGTTTTACTTAAAATACTTTAGTATTTCTAGTAACTACTTAATTACTGTCACTTTATACTGAAGCTCAGACAGTTAAACTAATTTGTTCAACACCATATAACTAGTAATATTAGAACTAAATCTAAAATTTACTCCTTATTCATTATATGGTGTTAATTTTCATGAATTCCTCAGGTAAGTAATAACTCAGAAATATATTTAAATTATTGCTAAATTATTGTCTAAGTCTGTCTTCTCACTGTTTGAAACCAATAAAGAGAGGAGAGTTGGGAAGAAAATAAGATTTATTGAAAGGCCTGCACCCTGAGATGTTGTGGAGCTGCTGTCTCTCAAAAATGAAAATTTTTAAGAACTCAATCAGATGTAAGACTTTTATAGAAAGGAGAAGGGAGTGCAGTGAGACTCTGGGCAAGAAACCTACATGCTAAACAAGAATTTCATCATCCAGGTTGTGTAAGTGTGTGTGTGTGTGTGTGTGTGTGTGTGTGTGTGTGTGTGTATTTGAGAGAGGAGGCTGGACAATCACAATTCACCTCAAATTCCCAAGGCTAGGCTGTAAATCTTTAGAAAAACACATGACCTTGATACAGAATACCATTTTAGATGCTCTGATATAAGCTGAAGGTCACCAGATGTTCTGGGTTCTGAAATTCTTAAAATACTGTTTTGTAAATAACATCTTGCTCATTTAGTTGTGGACTTTCTTTAGAATTTAGAACGCTGGTCAAAGGGAGAAATAACTACAAAGGACAGCTCACAAAGGGCGTCACTGTTATATTATTATCCATTTTCAAATCCCCACAGTGATATTTTCAATTTATTACTTCAGTTTCATTCCTTTAAATGTCATGTAGGTAAATGCATCTTATCAAGGGTGTAAGCCTACACTCTATGTCAGCTGTAAAGACTTTTGTAATTTGCAATTACTAGTGTTTGAAGGGCCAGAGATTATAAATGGTAATTCTAATTTTTGCTTCAATATGCATTCTTGAAAAGGAGCAATAGATATCTTGGGATTGTAACTCACTGTCATCTATTTAACCAACTCTGTATTCATTGTGACTGACTTTTATTTGCCTTAAAGTATGTTATTTAGTCTCAAAAATTTCTAGATATGTCTGTACATGCTATCAGATAAAGACAATATTTTTATCATGGATGAAAAAGTGCTTGAAAGTCACTAATACAGAATATTACAGAAAACATTTCTCTTACAGAATTTACAGGTTATCATCTGATGCATTTTCTTTTCATTATTCAACAAATATGTACTATCATACATTTGTAATGCATGACAGATAGAAACTGTTTCTGATTCTCAAATGGTACTTTCAAACAGACTTGCTCCACTTTGTCCCCTAAACTCAACTGAGATAATTTAAAAAGCCCTCCATCCTGATTGAATTTGGAGGAAAAAGTCTGGATGGATTCTGATCAAAGCATGAATGCAAACAAGAAGGGACGAGCAAAACAAAGGATCCCATATGGGTATCTACTCTTTGTAGGTGAACTATTTTGTTCCACCAACTGAGATACATATCTTTTTCTATGGAAATCCTTCTTATATTCAAATAAACATACATTTCCATATGTATATTTGTAATGTAAAAGGGTGCACATGTCCATATCTTCAATGCCCTACCTCTTAAGTACCAAATATACAGAAAAAACAAACATATGACAAAGAAAACAGACGGAAATCATTAGTCATAGTCATAGCCAGAATCAAGGGTAAGAAACTGGCAGGTGGAGCATTCTCTCTGACAGAATGGTCTAGAAATCTGGAAAGAGAAGCATTGTTTAAAACATGGGTTTTAAAATAAATCATGGCTGTAACTTCCTCTGGTGTTGGTGTTCTTTCTTTTCTTTTTTTCTTAAACCTGGGTCTTACTGCATAAAAATTGAAGCATTTGGCATGATAAAAATAACAAATATAAATTGAGTTGTGAGAAGAGTTAAAGGATTCTTTAGAAGAACATAGACCTAGATATAACCAATTTTCCTCTGCATCCTGTTAGCTGTCACACCATTATCACTTTTGCTTTTGTTTGTTTTAAAGTAGATATACAGAAATAGGAATACATAGAGAAAGAGAATTCTAATACAAGCTTGTCACTGTATGGACTTGGAGACAGTCCTTCCACTCCCTACATTTCACTTATTAAAACTTCTGAACTGAGGTCCTTTGTGTTATAAAACTCTGTCATTGAACTTCATGTTCAGTGCAGGACAGGATACTTTTCTACCCTTCACAAAGGGTTATGATCAAGCTCCATATAATAACAGATAGATTATTAAGAGAAAGGCATGACAAATTTTTGTGGTTATAGTTTTACATGACTCAGGAGCCTTCAGATTAAAGATCCAAAGGCCTATGGTGGATTCTTATTTTTCTCCTTAGGGTTGGATGAAACATGATCAATCATAGAAAGGACCAAAAGGTACAATCTAATAGTAATAAATGGGAAGAGACACCCCAGAGAAACCTATCAATTCAGATTATTCTTGGTCCCTCAGTGGTAGAATTTCTTCCTTCTCAGTATGGGGCAAGATCCTTTCCAGAGTGGGAGTCGTATGGCCTATAATCAAGCAACTTAGGTCAGATAATTTCTTCTTTTCAGCTCTTACACAAAAAGGTACTGGAAGATTAGAGTAAAAACTTCAGGTTCTATATCTGGCTTTGAGGAAAAGGGATTCTGGTTTCTACGGCTGCCTTGAGGAAGAGAAATTCTTGTTTCAGTGACTTGGAGAAGACCGAAGAGTGATACAGAGGAGGGTAGAGAAGGCCAAAGAAAAAGGCTTTGCTTCTGAGGGCTTCACTTGGGTTTCACTCATTATTTTTTGAGCCACAAAATTAGTATTGGACAGAAAGCAGAAACTTGAAAACTTGAAAAGTGAACTGAAATTGTCCTTAGGATGCTTACATTTCAATTTATTGAGCAAAATGGGAAAACAAAATGAGTGCGATGAGTAGATTCATAGATGAGAGAGACTGAAAACCACAGTACAGCTTTGTGGAAGTGATAGAACAGCAAAAAAACTTTGAAAGTCAGGAAGGAATTTTATGGTACAATTCGAGAATTTACTTTGATCAGTACTAGGACAAAAGATATTTGTGGTATATGGATAAACAAAACACTGGATTCTCATAATAGATAAAAGAGAATATTAAATAAATATTGAGGAGACAGGCAATAGTTTGTATTTTGTTTTGCCGGAAGATACAATATTATATTATTTACTTGTGTTACATGACAAACTGTCTTAAAACCTAGTGGTTTAAAACAATAAACATTTATTACTTCACAATGTGGGTGGCCCAGGAATTTGGCAAAAGCATAACTGGGTGGTTTGGGCTCAAGGTTTCTTACAAGGTTGTAGTCAGTGCATCATCCAGGCTTGGTGGGGTGAATGGCTTCAAGAAACATTCACACTTCTGTGGGTAGGAGACTCCTGACTACATTTCAGTGAGAGATACTACACTTTGGGTCTCTTTGCAACCTGAAGAATTATTCTCATGACATGGCAATTAACTGCATCCAAGATATCCAGAACAAGCAGTCCCAGAGGAGAGAAAGACAGACAAGCAGAAGCCACAATGTCTATGAGCATATGGGAAAAGATTACATGAAACTGAATACCAGGAAGTAGAATCTTTGGGGATCATCTTAAAGGCCAGCAAATACAAATGCTACTATCATAGAAAATACTTAGAATGGAAAGTAGATGAGATTCTAAGTATAAATATATAAAAAGGTGAGAAAGATTTTATAGAAGATGTGGTGTAGAGTTAGTTTCTAGTTTAGTTTTAACCTTTCTACATCAGAGGATGGAGGGAGTGTCAGTACGCATGCATTTATTTAGTGTCTTTATAAGTTATCTACATCCTCTGTCATTAGTAGTATTGCAAAGAGAAATAGGCATTTACATAATAAATTTGCACTCAGTGTTAGATGTGATTGTGTTTTTGCTACTAAATATGGTTGACAAAAATCTTGTACTTTATGAAGAAAAGTCTGTTCTGTGAGTTTATTTTGTTGCTGTTGTTGTTCATGTTTTCATTATTAGTATTATCTTTAATCTGTAACTTGAGTCAGGTGTGGTGGAGCACACCTGTAATGTCAGCATTCTGGAGGCTGAGACACAAGGATCATTGCAAGTTCGAGACCAGCCTGGGCTACAAAGTAAGCTCAAGGCCACCCTGAATTGCATAGTGAGACCCTGTCTCAAAAAGAAAGAAAAAAAATCTCTAACTTGTATTCAGAAATCTTTTAAGCCATTTCTACTTTGTGAGGGCTAGTTAAACTAGGTAATAAAATCTATTAATCCATTTAATGCCTTAGAACTCATTGAGAGAAGATAGACAAAGACACAGGGCAGACTGCTCTGCCCAGTGGAAATTCCATTCAAGCCTGTGGTACCACACATTGTCCCCCTGAAATGGGACTCTAAGTTATAAAGCAAGGACCCAGAAGTATTGATTAGCAATTAAAATGAAGATTGATTTTCTTCCTCTTTGAAAAACCAGCATGTTTAATATATTCTCTGTACTTGCTTGAATCTATTTTATGGCTGAAAAATTTCCAAAACGTGTTTTGATGAGCAAAGGAATAACCTGTATCATTTAGATCAGGAGTTGGCAGACTATGGCCCAATGGCTACATCCAGTTCTTTTTCTCTGTTTATAAATAAAATTTTATTGTAATTAACCCATAGATATTTTCTTACATATGTTTGATGGGAACTCTTATGCCACAAGGACAGAGGTGAGTAGTTGTAACACAGTCTCTATGGCCTGCAAAGTGAAAATATGTACTACACATCTATGCCCCTTATGGAAAGTTTGCCATATTGCTTTTCATGTCCAGATTCAGGTAAATTTGAAGACAAATTAGTGATTAGTTAATTGCCTCTCTTTGAGAATCAACTCTCATTCCTGACTTTATGATGTTGGGCTGGTGAATTATTTTACTTGAGTCACATTTCTCCAATAATCTATCATAATCTTTTTTTACCTTTGAATGAAATGTTACATATCAAAGTGCCTGCAGCAATGAAGTATTTAGGCACTGAAGAAAGATAAAACTTTAAAACTCTTTATTGAAGAGACATCTATGTAATAGAAATAATCTAAAAAATTCAACACAAATACTTTTCAGAATGAGCATTTAAATTGTTTTCATTATACTATGTTATTTTATACAATCTTTGTTGGTTAATTGATTTCAACCTAGATCCCTGTTGCAGTTCTCAGGATTGCCTTTGGTCTATTTTGAAGACTTTGCCAAAACTTGAACAATGACAGATGACAGACTAATTTATCTTTGGGAGAGAGACAAAGATAGAAAAGATAAGCTTTATATTTAAAAATATGGATTAAAAAGTCTTAATAGAATAAAACTAAGAAAATCAAATTTTACCAATATAAAAGCCAGATATATATTTAAGAACAACTGCAGAATTACAGACTTGGGTACTTATTTTAATTGCTGCTCAAGTATCAAAGGACAGCTAATTGAATTGCATGGGTTCATGGGGGGAAAGGAGAATTATATTAATGGCTGGGCTGCTTAAAAAGGAGAAAAAGCAATTTGAGAAAGATCATGAAAAGCAATTTGAGAAAGATTGTGAGACCATCAATACAAGATTCTACCAAACACATATAGTTTCTATATCAAAGTATTCAAGTATGCAAGTTCATATTTTAGGAATTCATGTTTACTTTTAAATGACATAATTTTGGAGCAAGAGATGTGCCTCTGGAGATCCTGGCTCCAACCAGAAGACAACCTAGCCTGCCTTCCTGGTGAGTGTGAGTGACCAGCACGTACTCCAGGAAGAGAAAGAGTTGTGCCTCTTGTAGGTCTACTGGTGCGCGGGCTAAGTATCAAGGACTCCTGCCCCCCACCCTCTGTAAGCAACCTGCTGGTTCAGAGGACTGGCTAAGCTGATAGCAACTATGGTACATAAAGCAACTAAATGCTTGTATTGTTCAGTTGATTTTGTAGGCCTGGAGCCAGCAGTCTGAGCATCTCTTGGGAAGATGATAGTATGCAATGTAGCAAATATTGGGGATTCTCCTCTGTCTTGTCTTTGAGGCCCAATATTGTGCTCATTGTTTTGCTTTATTCTGATTTTTTTTTTGCTTTATTTCATGCTCTGTTTTTATTGGTTTTATTGTGCTTTGTTTTTAGTTTGATTTTACTATACCTGATGGAATGGTCAACTACTCTGAAAGTAACAAGACATACTACAGTAGCTATTGTTTTCCTAGTATCTTTCTTTGAAGTTCTGTACCAGTTCTACTGCTTTGTTTTGACTGACTTTGTTCTGTTATGTTTTGTTAGATTTTAGTATCTTTAAAATAAAAAAAAGACATAATTTTAAAGAATGTTCAATTCTCAATAGGAAAAGTTGAATTACACTTACACTATTTTCATTGCTATGCTGTACCTATGAATTCCAGGAATTATACAATAGCCTTTATGGTGTTAACTGTAAGATCTACCTTCCTCATCAAAATTGGAGATTAAAAAAAATCTAGCTGTTTTCTAGCTTCAAAACTGTGTTTTTAATCTGAAGTAGACATCATTATTTTTGTTTTTACATTCAGCAACAGTAAATTTCATGTGAATAGACATGATGTAAAGGCTGTGATATGATACTGCAACAACAATCAAGATGAAAAACATGAACACAATGGTGTTATAAAATCTAATACAAGATGAAAGAGCCAAGGGAGTGGCACTACAATATTAACACTTCCTCCAAATTTTCTTACACCCGTTTAATCAATAATATTCATTAAACATCCACCAGGTAGCATTCCAGGTCATAGAGACACAGTGATAAACAGCATTCTGTGGTTATTGGAGAAAAAGGAATTTCCTCTGGAAGTTATAGGAAAGCAATTAGAGGACCCCGTTAAATAAGAAAAGACAAAATGAACTATAGATATTAGTTCATACCGTAGAAGTCTTATAAGAGGATCAGAAGTTCAGTCTTTGCACATTTGAAGGACTGTCATAGAAAAGAACAGTCTCTCTGTTTTTTTTTTTTTTTTTTTTTTTTTTTTTTTTTTGGTACTGGGGATCAAACTCACAACCTCATGTGTGCCAAGCAGGTGCTTATACCACTGAGCTAAATCTCTGGCCCTATTTTTTGAGACAGGGTCTCACTATGGAGTTCAGGCTGGCCTTGAACTCATGTTGTAGCTCAGGCTGGTCTGGAACTCACAATGATCCTCCTGTCTCAGCCTCCCAACACAGTCTCATCTTATGTGGCACCCAAAGTTGCCATTAGGACTAATGATAGATAATGGATTCCATTTCTGCACTAAAACATCCATTAAAAGTTAGTGGTTTCTAGCAATAGATTAGGTCAGAAGTCAGTAAGCTTCTTCTGTAAAGGACTAAATAATAAATATTTTAGACCTTGCAGGTCATACGCTATTTATTGCACATTCCCCAGCACTGCCACTGCAGTGCAGAGCAACTATAGACAATGTGAAAATGAGTGAGCATGAATGTGTTCCAAAAATTATTTGCAAAACAGGCAATGGTCTAATTTTGACCTGTAGAATATATTTTGCTGACTCATGGAATAGGCAAATTCACATAAACAGTAGACTTTAAGGAGGAATTACAGAATGTTACTTAAAATTTCTTCAAAATGAAACATGGTGCATAACAGTTACGCATTTTGTGTCTATCTATCCATGCATTCTTCTCTTTTGTGTGTATGTGACTCCTCTCCTATTCAAAGATATGCATTTAAATTGGGAGAATTAAGATTGATATACCAGGAATACAGAGGAAGATGGAAGGAAAGGAAAGAGGAAGGAAGAGAGGAAGGAAAGAAAATAAAAAAGAATGAATGAAAGACGACAAAAGAAAGAAAATGATGGGTGAGAGAAGAGGAATGAGGAAGTAAAGAAGGTACAAAGTACTCTACCGAATAAAACTTTGCAATTTTTCAGAAACGATTTTATTAAGAAAGTGACATTTTAAAATCTCTTTCAGTTTCATTCATCTAATGAGTCTAGCTTTTGAAGCAGATCATGGGGTTTACTATAAATTCCAGGCAGAGAGAACTCAGGATTTCAGTTAATGGAAGATTCTGCTGTACAGGAATAGAATGAAAATCTAAACATATTTTGGCAGAGAGGGATGATAAGGAGAAAACAACAGGTAGATGAAAGAGTACTAATTTTTATCACCTCTTAAAGGCAAATTTAAGGGATTGAAATCATTAACCCATTAAAGTAGAAAAAGATTGAAATCATTAAACATTCAACCGCATAAGGAAGTGCCTGAAAATTTGAATCTCAGTATTTAGTATATATAATCAGAGTAAAGCTCCAGGCCTCCAGGAAAAGTCCAGCCCTTAGCTCAGAGTTTTAACTACATGCTGTGGGAGCAACAGAGCTGCAAAGGCAGAAAGCAGTGTCGAGTAATGGACTAGAGGCAGTTCTCAGGTTTCTCCTCTCCAGTGGTATTTCCCTGTCTCAGGGATTAGGGGCAGACTGACTGAGATGGCTGATGGATTGGCAATTGCCTAAAGATGGGGTAAGAGCCATAAAATGTGGGAATTGCCCAAAATGAAAAGCCCAAAAATGAGACCTATCATGCACTCAGGGTACCAGAGATATAGGCCCAGGATCAGACCAACCACACTGCAGGAGAAATGTAGGAGACAGGATCATGTAGACTTAAAAGCCCCTTCCTCTATTACTGTTATCAGCTCCTGAGGTTCTGTGAGCCCCTCTGTATATACCTTGTTGCTATATTAGAAGAATCAAGAGAAAAGAAAGAAACATCTGAGAAACAGAGTTGCGAAGTGAAAGAGTCCAAGATATTAAATAAAAGCAAAAATAAGATGATACCTGCAGTATATGATGAAATGCATGATGAAATGCTCATGAATTCTGAGGTACATAGGACATGACAAACACATAAACTGCTTTTATATGTGTGCACATTTAATTGTCTCACCAAGATACAAAGTAAAAGGTATCATTTAGATTTCTCACATGAATGCAGTATGCTGCAGAGAACTTGAGAATTTTAATGAATTTTCTATGGTTGATCTGTATAATCTCATGATCTTTGCCCTTTTTCATGAGTAGTATATTTTGTATATTCTGAAATCGAAGTATACACAAAAATGCCTGAGTAATATTAATATTAAAAAGAGCTCACGAAAGAAGATAATCTTTCTAAGAGTAAAATGAGATCCCAATTTACCCTTTCTTAAACTTAATAACATTCAAGAATTATCAGTAACTTAGAATACTCATCAGTAATTTGGCATTGATCATCTATCTCAGTTCACAACGCATTCCTACACTGGTTCCTGCGGTGTCCTTCCCCATTAATTTTATAATTACTTCTTTTCTTTATCCTCTATTTATGTTCTTTCTCATACTTTTCACATAGATATCAATAGTATACAATGAATTTAAAATTTTAAAAATTATAAATTATTTTTCAAGTTTATAAAAATTTTCCTTTTGGGTTCCAACTGGTATTACAGTCAGTCTATGTAGAGCATTTTGATATACTTGTCTATTGACTCAACTTTTTGTTATTTTGAGTTTTACGTGTATCTCCATAAAGATTCTGGGTTTTTTCAGTAGGCTAGTTCCTGTGCAACATTTAATTTGGGTTTTATTGTGATTATATCGCATTTTCTAAACCTAGTTGTTTATTCTAGCACACAGGGATGGTTTTGAGTTTCAAAAGTTAATCTTTTATCTTAAAAATGTGCTACCTTCCCTTATTTACTCTAATT
>RJWM01038413.1:0-16752 GCA_004363535.1 Dasyprocta punctata | reverse complement strand
TTAAAGATAACGATGCGCAAATTGCAACCATTGTCAAGCTTCTATCTTCCGGTTTTGTAAACCTGCAATGTTGTGTATTTATGCTAGTTGTTTGCTTGTCTCTTTTGCTTGTTGTTTTTACTATATATGTCATTTTTTTGTTGTTGTTGTTGTAGTTTTTGTTTGTTTTGTTTTTCTTCGCTTAAATAAAAAAAAAAATCTTAGCTTATGTATTACTATCCCAAATAATATTTACATTAGTTGGGGTTATTAGATTCCTGTACATAGCAAATCTTTATTCTACATATATCCCCTTTCCCACCTCCTCCTCCCGCTCACACTCTTTTCCCCTTTGGACCACTTTCCTATTGCAAGAGATCCAGCCCCTTTTCCCATTCACCTTTTATCATTCTCTTTGTTTTCGCTTTGCTTCACTCAATCGAGAGATACTACACTGTATTTAAGCTTGTGTGCCTGGTGTATTTCAGTCAACATTATATTTTCCAGGTGCATCCATATTCCTATAAATGTCTCAAATCTTCACTGACTTTGAAGGAAAGAGCATCACAGTATTCCAAAGCTTTGGTGTAGAACTTTTGTGTTCAAAAGGTTTCAATACCAAAATATGTCAATGGTCCTCAGTGTTTCTTTCACTTCTGTAAACTGGCTTGTACTGGGTGTACAAGCTGTGCCTGGCCTGTTTTAGTTTACAGTTTGTTCCCATATTTGTAAAGCTCCACTTCCTCACAAAAACCCCCACCCCTACCTGATAAGCCTATGAAAGTAACTTTCTTTTTTTTATCCATAAGTTCCTTTTATTTCTCGTTAAATGAGTAGAGTCATTAGCATATTAATAGCAGATATGTTTATCATTACATATCCATCAGTGTGGCTTTCTGTACCACTTGAAACATGCATATCATCCTAGAGACAATCAGTTTTCCTGCACATTACTGCACAGCCATTATAAATTACTGACGAGGTATTTGGTTTAAAAAGTAAACAATAAATTGAGCACTTTGTGTACTAGCTTGAGGCTCAGATTTTGGAGTACGTAGCTCTTTGCAGGCCTCTGGTATAACAAAGCTTGGTTCCCTCCACTTCTCCGAGTGCCACTCCATTTCTTTGCCTCCAGTAAACCTAAAATTGGTGTAACATTGAGAAAACTGGCTCATTTTAAAAGTCAAGTTATTTTATGGATGGTAGCTGAAGAAGCAACTATGAATGATCTCCTGAATGCCTTTTACACAGCACATAAAAAATAGTATTTTTAATTTCTATCATGTCCATAATTCAGACATATGAGACATAATCATCTTCTAATATGATCACTTATATAAAGATGATAAAACCAGGAAAAATAATGTTTCATAGGAACCTCAGGTTAGGAATGTCATCAAAATAACACAAATACAAAAGCACTTATCTACAACTTATGGCATCTAACATAAATGTCTCCTACAGTCGGGATTTTCAAACCACATAAAACTGCTTTCATAGTACCTTAAAGTCAAGCAGAATAATTCTACATTATCATTCAGATCCTTACTCATTTACATACTTATTAATTCTTCTTATTAGTCACACTAGGAATCAGAAGGAAGAAAAAGGAATACAGATTTGAACAGCAGTAAACAGTGTTCTGGCACCCGTTGTTAACTGAAGAACTTAGTAAATATCAGCACGTGTAGAACCAGACAACAGTCTTCATCCCAAAGAGTGACAAGAAAAGAGAAAAATGCAGTTGCTCACTATCTGGTGTCTACAGTTAAAACAACAGAATTCAGCTAAAATTGTTTTCCAGTTAGAAAACATAAACAACATGTTTCTCCTGTAAAAATTCTGGCTTAGTGAATAAATACTCAGAATTTAAAATACAAGTTACAACAATTCTTCATATGCAAACATGAAAACAAACCAGCATTTTCTATAATCACAACACAGTGTTATCCCTTGTATGGAAATTCTGTGTTTTAAATATTTTAAAGTTGACATCTATGCTTTTATGGAATTTTTAAGTATATGTAGCCATCTTAAAACAAGTAGTGTATACAAAAACTCCAGGAAAAAAAAGAATCTCAAGAAGAGTTTAGAGGAAATTATATTATTTGACAAAGGAAAGCCCAGACAAAGGTCATAAATGCAGAAACATAGATTTTTTAAAAAGTCTAGTAAAATAGTGTTTATCTCATATATTTTTCTAGTTAAAAATTGGTCCTACTGCTTTATATTTAGAGTAACTTAACCCGAACAAAACTGTGTCACACATTTAATTTTAAATGTAAGTAACACTTTAAAAATGAGTTTTTTATATATTCTAACTTTTCAGGCACCTGTATGGATGCATATGTGAGTATGCGTGTGTGTGTGTGTGTGTGTGTGTGTGTGTGTGTGTGTAGATCAACCCTGCCGACCACTTTAAAAAGAATACCACACAGCCTTTAATATACGACTTCTGAAAAAAAACTGAAGAACAGAAATCATTGGCTATATGACTATGAGTGAATTATAAGTACAGTATTGTGATCTTCCCATTCATATATAAAAGTTAAAAGTATGCTAGAAATTTCAAAGATAAATCAGAAACTAGCCCTCACTATTTTGGGTAATATTAAATCTTATTTAGTCCAAGAATTAGGAGATTCTTCACATATTTATAAAAAGCTCCATGCCTCTCTTGAAGAAAATATGTGAATATCCATCTATCTAGCACAGGTTGGTTTCCATCCATTCTTATCAAGGCTTCTCCAGATTTCTGATTGTGTATCATCTGTATTTCTTGCCTGTGCTTTATCATTTATTTATGAAGAATTTTCCCATGCTTCAACTCCAATAAGGCATCATGGTAGCAACCTTTAATTCAGGTGTTATAAATTTGTCCAAAAAGGAACAAAAATGTGATAATCATTAACAATTTAAAATACAAAAATTTCTAAATTTACGTAGACCTTGTATTGGGTGATATGCTATGTACCCCCAAGTCCTCATATAATTTTGATGGGGTTGAGTTATTGGTTTGTTATTGGTTTGTTGTCTAGCGCCAGGATTGGCAATGTGAGTGTTGTACCCGCCCAGGGGTGGAGCCAACATACAGTGTAAGGGAAGGCGGGTCTTCCTCGTCTGTTCTCTCTCGCTCTCGCTCTCGCTCTCGCTCTCGCTCTCGCTCTCTCGCTCTCTCTCTCTCTCGCCAGCGTGCCTTGCAGCTTGCAGCCACCATGAATAGCAGCCCCTCCACCCCATGCTGACTTGGAGCCAACTAAGTGTGAACTGAAACTCCCGAGAAACTGTAAGAATAAACCTTTCCTTCCCTAATTTTGAGCGTCAGGTATTTTGTGTTGGCAACAAGTGAAAAGTAACCAAGACAGACCTTAAACCCAGGACCTGAAAAGGATTGACATTATCACAAATTTGGAAGAGTGACGAGAACAAAAGACTATGTATTTTAAAATTAGATCTACAATGTGTTCAACATACCAGCAAGGTAAGTATAATAATGCCAGTATCAGTTAAAAATGTAAAAGACAGTATTTGTCTTTACTATCATTAGTAGACTTGGTTTATAAAGTAAATCAAAAAAGTGCAGTTTGGCAATATATATCATAATCTCAAATTTAAAATATGTAAATATGATTCAATATTTTAAATTTTGTTCTACAAAAATCGAATACCTTATAACATGAATGCATTCATACAATTTGTATTTTTACACCATTTAAATGTTTATGCACTGACAGAATGATTATTATTGCCTTTGTATTCTAACTCTGACACAACAGAGATTTCTCCTATTCCTTTGTTTTCCAATACTTACCTCATAAGATTATTATGAAGAACTAATAAAATGAGCTATGTAGAAATATAAATATTGATTGGAAATATTTTCTACCTTGAATCATTTTTGGAAAGAATCAACACTTATATTGGTTGCCCTCTGTGAACTTGCAAACAACAGTATTTCTCTTTGTCTCATGAAATAGTTTCACCATTTGGTTTGATTTTCCTCCTGATTACATTGCCTATAACTTACTGCTGTTACAGAAGCCCGTTTCTGAGGTGTTCACAGGTTTCAGTGTCTAAATCTGTATTTCTTGAGAATTCAATTTTTAAAGATTTCGATGTTGATTCATTCAAAACTCAGTCAACTGAAATAAATATGTGGATTCATTTGTCTGATCATTTTTTTGTCTTACAAAGACAAATTTTGGAGATTCACACATCTGATATTGATTTACTTTATGAACGGTCACACATGATTGGAAATTAAGCTAATTATAGAATCATGGTAGCTCATTCTACAGCAGGGATGCAGGATCATCTGATGCATAGTTGTATTTAACTCAAAATGATTTTATTTTATACAGGCATTATTTTTTGTACTGCATAAACATTGGGGATGTTATAAAATAAAATAATCAAAACAATGTTTTCTGGAATTAAGTCCCAGGAAGTAGTTTTTGAACATTTAAGGTAGTTCTGAAAACTGTGAGATTTAAGGATAAATCTTATTTTCATTAATAGCCTCTAGAGAACTCAGGAAAGGTAACTGATATTAGCAAACTCTGGCCAATTCCCATCAAATCAAACAACTTTAGAATACTGTAACACTTATGATCTTATAAACTTTTAGTTGTGTTATTTAAAACAATACTTTTGCTTCCATAAAGGACTTATTTTTAAGTTTTATTTCACTTTTAATCAACATTTAAGTACACATACTCATGAGATACTATGTAACGTATGTAAATTCTTAATGAATATCAATGGTGCTTTTTCATGTAAAATGACTTTTTAATATAGTTGTTTGTATCATTGTACTACTGAAAGTCAGATTTTGAATGCCCCTGAAAGCTCAGATATAATCCAATTGTTATATTTAATTTGTAGTATTTATAGAATTTACAGAAAGACATCTACCATAAATGGAAATATTTATAATTCCCTCTGTGCACAAGTGTTTTTGCTTGCACAAGTTACCTTCAACCTCTTTAGCTCATCAGCATTACTCCTGCTAACAGCCCAAGGAAGCTCCACCATCCCTCATCCTGATGAGTTATTCTCTTAAAATGAAATGGACTTGCAGATGACAACCTTTATAGATTAAGTCAATTAATATGTACTACACCTTACAGAATTCATTACATTTGAAGAAAACAATAGTGTATTGTTTCATACACTAAGATTGCTTTCCATTTATGTACTTATCAAATATGTTTGCACATTATTTATAGTATAATTCAATAACTAAAGTGTTTCATGGCTTGAGGAATTAAGCAAAGTAATCACAATATTGTATCTAGCATCCACTATCTTTCATATTTTAAATGTGTCTCTGAAGTCCATGTCTTCATGCCGTAGTCCCCAGTGTGGTCCTATTGAGAGGTGATGGAACCTTTGAGGTGTAGGGCACAGCAGGAAAGCTAGAGGTCACTGCAGGAACCATAGAAGAGAATAGAGGGTGTCAGGTGCTTCTCACTCTCTTGTGCTTCTGGGTTATGAGGTGAGTAGTTTTCCTCTACCATGTGCTCCTGCCACGATGCACTGCTTGCTACAGGCCCAAGAAATGTGGCCAACCACTCATCAACTGGAAACTTTAAAATTATGAACCAAAATGGACTTTTCCCCTTTTTAACTCATCTCAAGTATTCTGTTATAATGAAGGAAAACTCACTAACCCACAACAGCACATCAGAGTATGATTTGAAGTTTTACTCTAGGTGATATAGTGAATGTTTTTATTTTTTAAATTTGGATATAATTGTGGTGCTTTCATTTCAAATCAATAATATCCTTGCCAAAACCTTGGGCAGTAACAATAAAAATACTGTATAATGTAGGGTAGCAAAACTCTGAGGACTGGTGGTCCTTTCAACTATGCAAAGTAGACACATTTGCCAAATTAGACACAATTTTTGACATTTTTGGAATAGTAAATCTGTAAAAATCTTAAGACTAAAAAACAACATTTGTATTATATATGACAATAAATAAATAAAGCTCAATTATGGCTTCTGGTTATATACACAGAGAAAATCTTTTATTTGTAAATTTGTTGGGCAAACTGTGTGCTATTTTCTCTTTAAAACACCACCAAGGACTTAGATATAAGTTTATAGCAGACTGTGTTCTGAAGTAGGTTTAGAGAGGTTGCATTTATACCCCCAAAATATAAAACTAGCTTTAAAAATTGTACTCAAGTAAGTAATTTATTATGAAATACAGTGGATTGTGTAAAAAATCTTTCTGCTGTGTTGCACTGAGTGACATTTTATCTTTTAGTTGTTATTTTAAGAAATAAAAAGTAATTAATACGAAAGAAGTAGCTAGATCTTTTCAAATGGGAAAGTGACCAAGAGAGCAAGGGAGTGGAGGGGAAAGACAAGGAAAGGAGATGTTAAAAAGAATTAAAATGTATTATGAACATGCAAACTCCCCACAGTAAATATAATGATTATGTACTACAAACATGTACCAATAAAAATTAAAATTTAAAAAACTAGCTCTTGAATGAAGCGTTCATAACATGCTATTTTTAAGTATCATCTCCCATTTGTACTTCACCTCTATGATCTTTTCATATATAGTCTCTCTCTGTGTCTCTGTGTCTGTCTCTCTGTCTCTCTGTCTGTCTGTCTCTCTCATACTAGGAATTGAACCAAGAACCTTCACACTGAGCTAAATCCCCAGCCCTTTTATTTTTTATTTTGAGACAAGATCTTACTAAGTCTCCAAGTTCCCCTTGCCAGGCTGGAACTCATGATCCATCTGCCTTAACTTCCCAGAGTGCCGAAATTATAAAGGTGCACTGCCACATCTGGCTTAATAGTGTCTTTTGAAAAATGAAAACTTTTTTTTATTTTAATGTGTATCAAATTTAATTTTATGGACATTGGTTTTATATCTAAGAATTAACCAAAAATCACAAATTTTTCTTCCTTTTCATCTTCTAGAAGTGTTAATGTTTTATCTTTTATACACGCATCTTTCATGCACTTGGAATAAATTTTTTGGTTGCATTTAAAGTATGAGTCTAGGAGAAAGAGATGGCCTCTCAGGAGCCTGCCCCACCGGGCCTGAGGGCCTCCAACCAGAAGACAACGAAGTCTGCCTTCCTGGGGCCTGCACGACCAGCGTGGACCCCAAGAAGAGAAAGAGATGGGCTTCTCAGGAGCCTGCCCCACCGGGCCACAGTGCCTCCAACCAGAAGATAACTAAGTCTGCCTTCCGGGGCCTGCGCGACCAGCGTGGACCCCAGGAGGAGAGTGGGGTGGGCCTCTTGGGGGCCGGGCCTGCCCCGCTGGGCCTGAGCACCTCCAGCCAGAGGACAGCTGGGTCTGCCTTTTGGGGGCCTACATGACTGGCGTGGACCCCAGGAAGAGAAACATGCGCCGCCCCCTCCCCCCACATATGCCTACCAGCGCACGGGCTAAGAATCAAGGACAAAGCTCTGCCCCCTACCCGTAAAGCAACCTGCTGGTTCAGAGGACTGGCTAAATTGATAGCAGCTAAGGTACGTACAACAACTAAATGCTAGTATTGTTTTGTTCATTTTGCAGGCCTGGGACTGGCAGCCTGAGCATCTCTTTGGAAAATGACAGTACGCAATGTAGCAAAAATGGGGGATTCTCTTCTGTCTTGCCTTAGAGGCCCAATATTATTCTCATTGTTTTGCTTTATTCTGATTAATTTTTTTTACCTTATTTTATACTTTGTTTTTAATTGGTTTTATTGTGTGTGTGCTTTTTTTTTTCTTGTTTTGGTTTGATTTTGCTATACCTGTTGAAATGGTCAACTATTCTGAAAATAACAAGATATACTGTAATAGCTATTGTTTTCATAGTATTTTTCTTTGAAGATCTGTACCAGTTCTACTGTTTTGTTTTGATTGACTTCGTTCTGTTATGTTTTGTTGGATTTTACTATCTTTAAAATTAAAAATAAATAAATAAATAAATAACTAAAGTATGAGTCTAGATTAATTTTACTATGTGAATGTCCAGTGATTCTTGCATCGTTTGCTGAAAAATCTATTCTCCATTGAATTGGCCTTTTCCTATACATTTTTTAGATTTCTTTTTAAATGGAATTTATTGTTGTACTTTAAAATCAATTGCTAATGCAGTATATGTAATTATAACATAATAGTTATTAACATCAAAGTCATATTGTATATTATTATATTATATATAATATATGAACTACATATGAAAATTTTAGTTGCTGTATTTTAAACCTCCATTAGCACTTAGTATTGTTAACGTGTCCTAGTATTAGCCAAACTAATAGGTGAGAAATGGAATCATATTGTGATTTTGATTTGGATTTCTCTAATGACTACTAATTAAAACCACATCTTTTAATGTGCCTATTCACCATCTGTATTGCATTTGTTCATTTTTATAATTGGTTCATTTTTCTCTTTATATTTCTACTATGCTACTATATAGGCAATGTAAATTTTAAAATCAAAATATAAAGGCAACACCTTTAGAATAGTATTCAATAATATAAAATATCTAGAGCTAAATTTATTTATTTATTTTTTTTGCGGCACCAGGGATTGAACTCACAACCTCACACCTGTCAGACAGGCACTTAAGTCACTGAGCCAAACTCCCAGCCCTCTAGAGTTAAATTTAAAGCATGCACACTTTTTAAGTTTAAAACATTGCTGAGAGAAATTTGAAAAATACTGATGAATTAATAGTGAATCTATCTTCATAGATTGGCAAACTCATGGCAACCCCAATTTTGCATATATAGATTTAATGTAACTCCAAATAAAATCCTAACAGATTTTTTGCTGAAATTAAAAAGTTGGTGCTATATTTTCTATGGGAATGAAAATTTCTAGAATTGCCAAAATACATATTAATTATTATTTATTATATACAGTGTTTGATTTTATTTGCTGCTACTAAAGTTTTCTGTATCTCTATTCACATGGGTTATGGATCTGTAATATCATTTCTTTGTATTCATTGTGTGCTTTTGAAACGATGACGTTACTGAACTTAAACACGGAGGGTGGAGGGAGTGAACACAGGATCCCAGGTGTGGTGATCCCGTTAGACTTCTCATCCCCAGATTTATTAGCTTTGTGTGAGGCAATAAACTTCTGTTCTTTAAGTTACTAAATTTATAGTAATTTATGACTGCAGCAATAAGAAACTAATGTGAAGATAGTGAGAGTTCTGTCTTTGTAGCTTTCCTTTTTAAAATCACTTTTAAATAATTTATTTATGTTCTTCTAGCTCTTTTATTTTCTTTGTATTATATATTTTCACTGTTATGTGACAAATAATAATTGTTGCATTACTGTTTATAGTGTGACATTTCAATAATAATGAAATGTATAATGCATAGTGACCTTAATTTAAAAAAAATAAATGTCACAGCAAGCAAGAAATAACCTCAAAATATTAATACAAAATGTAAGATTTGAAACAGTGGGATATCAGAAATCTCTGCTAGATCAGGTTCAACACTTAAGTCACAAAATCCTGCCAAGGTTGAGGACTTACTACATTATTTGTGACAGTATGAAAATTTAACCAGCACAGAGATGGGCTTTGTTCCACTGCAGAGAAGTTTCAGAAGGGGAAAATTGGACTTGGAAACAAAGTTTTACAATTGCCATGGATTGTTACAAGGGGAAAATTACAGTTTTTGAAAATGTGAAATTACCCAAAGTATTAATGAAGAGCAAAATGAAAAATATGTAATAGGCAGTAGGGAGATGGGACTTTTTCCAAGGGGAGGAAAATTAAGAGGCGGGGGAAGGGATAGAAAGGGAATGAAAGATGTGTCATGTGCAGGTGCTGACTTCACACAGGAATGTGAACATCGTATATCGCAAAGGTGGACAAAACAGGAAGAGGAAGGAAGGAGGCAGGAGAGAGGAAAAGGGAATGAAAACCAGGAATTAGGATGTGTTATACACACAGATTGAGGAATGTAGACATTACATACTAATAAAACATGTGAAATTACAGACTACCACGTGGAAAAATGTGTGAGTAAATTGGTGCTCTCAAACTTGCCATTCCCTGAAAACATATTTAAGCTTCATTCCTCGCTAGTGGTGGGTCAAATTAGTCACTTTTGAAAGCATATTATTACTAAGGATATTTAATTGTGACTCATGGACTCCAATTTTGTGAAAGAACTCTGAAAATTAATTCAAAGCCTTGTTTAGATGGTACTTTTGTTAAATATTTTTTCCATCACTCAATTTGTTTTGTACTTCATTTTAGACCAAACTTGCTGTGCTAAGTGGGTTTGAGTCTTATTCCTGAAACACCTGCCAGAGCCAGAGGAGAGTGGCACATGTCCCTTAAGAAGGGGTATTTGCATTACGTGTGTTGGAACTTCCCATTACTTCATCCTAACTATATTCTTCTGAAATACTATTCAGTTTCTTTATTGAGCATTTCAGGAAGGGAGAGACTGATCTTCAAAATATAAAGCGTTATAATGTGAAGAGAAGAAGATTTAAGTGTATCAAAGTGTAATCATAAATAAATCTATTTTACTATCAAGAGAAATGGCGTAGTGATTTTCATTATGGCTATCAGGAGACTCGTTTGCCATTTTGCATGTACAAAACAAGAACTATGTTTTTATTTAAAAGTTTTCATCTTAATTATTTTCAATCTTCCATGATTTAATGAATTTCATTCATTATTTCCTATTTTAAATACATTTTTAAAATTTCATCTTTTTTTATTTCAAGTAAACAGATGTGGAAGTTGCTGTGTGATACAATTTAGCTTTGCTTTTTAGACCATAATGGTATGCATTCTGCATTTTTCTTGTATATTGTCATCTTCAGTACTACTGATAGTATTTATTTTTCATTATGGTCACTCATAGTTTGAATAGATATTGTAAGAACATTTATTTCCCAAAATTCCTTCTATAACACTTTATATTGCCTGAAAGACATTACAGAATAGAATCACTACCATCACAATGTTCATCAATACTATCAAATAAGAAAAGAAATAAAACAATAGTGGGACAAGTTTCAAATTAATCATACTTTTGTAATGACCCACAGATACAGCAATTAATACTTTTACCTAAATATTATGTATGCAAACTCTAGGACTAAATAAAGAAATACAAAAAATAGCACAATACAGCTAGTGAATCTCCATAAATTATGATTAACCTCTGCAGGTCCATTAAAAATTTAACTTATAAAATTTATAGCATCCTTTGGATGGGCTACACCTGTAACCAAACTAGATACAAAGTACAATGATTGTAACTACATGGTGTATTGAGTACTGAGCAAAAATTCTTTTTAGGATATAAAAATAGACTTCATTTTCTTCTTTAACATGTTTTTAAAACAAATATCCAACACTGCGTCCAACTCCACATTGAAGTTTTAAAAAATGTTATAAATGGACCAGATAGTAAGGTGAGGAGACCCAAATTTCCTAGATCATGACATGTTCAGTATGGGAAAACGTGCTTCCAGACTCCTTCAGGTGGTAACGGTCCCTACGTCCACAAGAGGGTTCATAGCCTTGTGCAGAAAGCATTTCTGAGAGTCAAGAACTCTGAGCCAAACCCCCGGGTTTGCTACCATCTTTCTTAGTCTCAAACATTGACGGAAGTGCTGTTGAACGCGTTTCTGTAATCTCCGAGTTCGGAATCAGGTGCAACTTTAGTTAATTGCCTGCTATTGGCTACAGAATTTAAGTCCCTTCAGAACGCAGAGACTTCTGGGCATTTCTGACTCCAACACACAACCTCATCTAGATCAGACCCCTTCATCTGATGATGTTGGCCTCCGGTGCCACGTACTCTGACATCATCGGTCTGTCCCGCAAGGTCGTACCAAGTGCCGAATGATGACACAGTAGTGTCATCTCCTGTGGGATCCTCAGTGGTCTCTGATGTGCAGCTGAGAGAAGGGCAGGCCATGCTGTCCTTTGGTAACTCTGTTATTCACATCAGTGTTGCTTGGTCACACTGCTGTTCTGCAGAGACCCAGCTGTGTGTTTTCTGGGCCCGTGTCTGAGCATGAATAGGCAGAAACTGCAGCAGGCCTTATTCTCATGCAGACGAGCTGGCCATGCCACACGACAGCATGGTTACCCTCTTGTCTTCTATGTTTAAAACCAAATGCAAGTGGAGGTGACAACTCAGAGGTGGATGAAATGTTGCTTAAAACCTGAGCTCTGAAGCTACGGTGGACACAGGCAGAGCTCCCAGTGTTGGAAGCTGAGTGCGGCTGGTGGTGGCACGCCTTGCCCCACACAAGGGCACTTTGTCACTCTTATTCAGAGACAGCTTTTTACACTAGCCTGACAGGGAACAGTACTGAATGAATACAGAGTGTTGCTAGAATGGATCAATCATGGATTATTTGCTCAGTGTCAAAGGTTTTCCTCATTTTTGGAAAATAGCATCATCAAAATTATATGTAGTATAATGTATGTGTGTATGCGTGTGTGCATGTGCTGTGCATGTGCTAATGTGCATGCCATCAAAATATTCCTGGATAATTTTAGGTAGCATATTTTTTTTTATTTGTTTACTTGTGCTCACCAAGATCCATGAAGCAAGAAAGGAAAGTAAAATTATGCGCACTTCTGTTTCTGGCTTATTGATTTATGCAGCACCGTCAGTAACCTGCTGACACAGAAGCTTCTGGGCTTCATGGTCTTATGAAAAAGGCTCGCGCATTTTAACCTTAACAGTATCAGCTGCCACTTTCTCTGAGTTTTAAAAATGCCTGTTAAAGTTCACCATTTACATATTTTTTTTCATAAAATTGTTTCTATCTATTCAAACATATGCACACTTGTGTGTGTGTCTGTCTGTGTGTGTGTGCCTAAGAATTTGGTGATCCTCAAGGTGACAAAAAATACATTCAAAATATTTCATTCCTCCTTCTCAGCTTAACCAGTGAAACAACACAGAGCAATTGTCTCAGAGTTCTCACGGAATAAACTGATTACCTTCAACCACAGAAGTTCTTCTTTCTGTCCTCTTTTGCTCTTGATCCTTTTGTCCTGATTATTGCTGTATTTATTTTTTCATAAAGGATAGAGCCTATCTTTCTCTGACTTCCAAATTCTAACCTTTATTCTGTATTCCTTTCTATGAACTTAGATTGCAATTTCATTATCCTCAAATCATCAAAGTCTTTTTCTCAGTCTCACACTGAATCGGCTCCCTCTTCTTTCTCTCACTACGGAATTTCATGGTCTCTGCGCCTTTCAGCATCGCCTTTCCTCCCACTTTAGTCTGGTTTCTGATGCTGCCGATTGGTTTTTCAAAGGTCACCTATCATCTTTGACTGATTGCAAGGGTGAAATCTAATAATCTAAGTGCATATTGATTTTGTTAATTATACGAGTCACTTATTTTTCAAAACAAAATTTTAAAAAAATAGCATACCTTAAATAAGAAGGCAACCCAGGTATTTATGGTGTAGAGGTAAAAAACCACTCAAAGTTTTGAGGCATGAAAGTAAAACTAACCACAAACTGCAAGGCAAGAAGTCATAAATGTGTACTTTCGTGATAGATACATGATTTTTGTTATTTTATGATGTTGAATGTGAATGTAAGAACATAAAATATTTTGTAATTTAAAGAATTGTGTGATATACTGAACTTATAAAGAGATTTTTAAAGATAGAGAATAATTTTGCTTAAAATGTATTTGATTTCTTAGATTCAAACCATGAATTTTCAATTTGACAAGTGTTTAGCATAAACAAAGAATACTACACCTTTTAAATTTAATTTTCCAAATAACAATTTTTATATAAATGCATGACACATATGTCATGTCTTCTAGTATTTTCTCATATTTTATAAAAATCTGATTATTATTGAGTACCTATGAAACTTGCTCAAGAGTTCTCTAATATTAAATATATATTTATGTACAGATATAGATAAGCACTATGTCTTTGGTAAAGTTACCTTTCAGGAAAAGTAGTAAATTAACTTGACTATATATTTTCAAATGTTTTTATGAAGACCTCTGATAGACCAAAGCCTGAATAGTATAGCAAAGTAAATGGCATAAACTAAAGAGGAAGAAAAACCTACATCCTGACAAAGACTGTTTAAATAAGATCCTACTTGAAAACCAGTGAGTCATGGTTTCAAACTGAAACCTCCTTAAAGAGTCAAATTTTCTTTAGCCAGTTTTATAATACACAATGCATAACCTCACACGATTACACTGGAGACAAAACCATGAACCATGAGGTGCTGGAGGTTGCTGTGGTCCTATCTCTGTAAAGTGGCCGTAAGCAGATTCTTTTTCCTAACTGAGCGTGAATTATGTTATACGCTTGGTTTCCATAGAAATACCTGCTTGACCCAAACCCTTCAGCCCTCCGCGTGTGACGGAGACAACGAGAGTCCCGCAGCCTCTGAGGCGATCGGGTCTGAGAGCTCTGCCCTGTATGGAATAGTGACTAACAATACTCATTCTACCCTCATTTTTGTTATATTTTCATTTCAAGAGACAGAAGTCGAACCAGAGATTGTTTTTTTTTCCGCAGTTTTTAGTTTTTATTAGTACCTGTTTGCACTCCTGACGCACGGTTGGTGCATCTGCGTAACACACCCTGATTCCGTTTTTCATCCCCCCGCCTCCGCTCCCCCTCCCATCTCTTGCTTCCCCTCCTATTGGAGCACAATCCCTCTTCGTACTTCTTATTATCTGTGTTTTACTTTGCTCTTTATTTACACTTTGGGTTTCTCATAAAAGAGAAACTGTGCAGTACTTAAGCTTGTTTATCTGCTTTATTTCACTTAACATCGTGGTCTCCAGCATACAAATGACTCAAGCGTATCCTTTTTTCATAGGGCATAGGTCGTCACTGTATAAATACCGCACTGCCCTTATCAATTCATCTGTTGACGGCGCCTGTTTCCAAGGTACAGCTGATAGAGTTCAACACTATGAAGACGCTTACTCATCATCATGGTGAAATCAATACAGTGAAAGAAGTCAAAGCTGGCCTCTAAAGAATGACAGCAAATGACCAGGTATTTTGTTTTAATCACCAGTCTCTATAGTAACTGGAATAGTTTCAACTGTTGTTTCACTCACTTAAGGCCCAAATAAATGTTTTGACTTTTGTACTTTCTTCTGTTCAGATAATGAATGTCCAAAAGTTCACCTGGCTATGTTTTATTTTTACTATCTGAAAATACATAATGTACTTTTTAGACATTTTGGAAGGAATGAATGCTTTATTGCTACATCACGCATTTGACAGGCAAATCACCTTATTTCACATTATTGTATAGCTTTGTGCTTTTTCTAATGTTTTTCCATCGACAATGATTATGCTTTTGTTGAATAATGTGAACAGTGTTATTTGCTATATTGCTTGAAATTTTGAGCTTTTTAAAATCTATGCTGATAATGTTAAAATGCGTTAAAATGAAAAACTAATCAGTTATGTGCAGAAGGGTTTTTATAATACAGAGTCTCTTAGAATTTTTGCAGTTCAAATGGCAACATCTGGTCTTATTTTTCATGCATTTCCTACAAAATAAAAATACGGAGATGAACATGATATTCACTAGATGAGGTTTGGGCCATTGGAGATTAAATGTTTTTGCAAAAGCTTGTTTGTATTTAAAATTTTGTGTTATCTATGAATTAGCAGAAACAAATTTACAGCATGCAAATTTATTTTGGGTCATTATTTTTGCACTCATTCACCAATCCACAATGGCAATTAAGCAGCATGAATATAAAAGGCAGCTGTTTATCTGAATCATCTCTTTGAACTGATGCTCCCCTTGGTGGAAAATATGCAGTTTTGGTATCTTATGCTATCTAGCCCAGCGCCTTGACCACACTAATGCTTAATGAATATTCTTTTTTTAATCTACCAGTGATGGCAAACCTTTTAGAGCTTTCAGTAATACACACAGCCTACTCGACACATGTGTCTTATGTTCGCCACCACACGTCTAGAAAATCTTCCAGGTTCCCACTATCCTGTGCTCCTACAACCACCATCCGTCTTCACCAATGTCCCTTCATGGAAAAACGCATCTCTCTGTTCATTAAGGAACGCACTGCTACAATTTTATCTTCAGCACCTAGCAGCATCTCAGGAATTTAAGAGATGTTATCTGTATAGTAAAACAAGAAATTCAAATTGAAATGAAAAAAATCCACTCAATTACTCAAATTTGCTTTCATTGAGCTGTAACCACTTGCGGTGGGAATGATTGACTGACTAGAGCTCTAACCTAACATATCCTACCCTGTTTTAGATTATTGACTTTATTAGCCTAGCTCAGGTGTTAGAACTTTACTCTTCCTAAATGTAATTGTTTTTTTTTAAGCAGGTAAGAATTTCACTGCTTTGTGTATTTCAAAGATTTTAGCAAATGTGATTTCACCTCCTAAAAACAATTGTGTTATATGCAGACAATATTTAGGAAAACAGCATAAGTATTAAAATTTTTCTGACATTTTCATTATAAGTTCACAAATTCAATGAGAAGATTGAAATATGAAAAAGACAGTTAGGGAGAAGGTGGTCATAAATGGTTTTCCACATTAGGAGGATTTTTCCAGGGAAATTTACTTCTGTTTAAATATAATTCAGCAATAACAATGAGCTCTGGCATTGAAGTAATATCCACAGTGCATGTCAGAGGCACATTCTAAGCTATTCTGTTTGTCTTTATTCAATTTTTTACAAGAAAGTTGGAGCTTAAAATAAAACTTAAAAATATTGTGTATGTCCATCAAACATCCATT
>RJWM01038412.1:0-16752 GCA_004363535.1 Dasyprocta punctata | reverse complement strand
CTGACACTTCTCATCTCATAATTTCCATAGAGCCATATAGACACTGACTGACGAGGAATATAGTTTATGCCAAAAATGGGGAAGAATCTACACCAAATCCGATTAACATTTACTGACTAGCACAAGGCAGTATGACCATGGTAAGAATAATTCCAAAAAATATGATCCATGTCCTGGTCCTCAACAGTAAGAGATGATCAAAGACAAATGATAATAGTCAAAGATAGGGCTTAATGAGGCAATGTAGTCATCACTATGCCTGACTTTCAAGTTTCTGAAAAAATATAAAGGGAGGCTCTACATTTAGGTATATTCATAGAAAATATATCAGAGACACCAAGATTAGAGATGGCGAATTGATGGAGGTCAGAGTAAACATAGACTAGTGACACCCTGTGGCCAATAGAAAACAGAGATGAGACTATTTCCAATTAGAACGAGGCCTACAGAATTGGTCAGTTCAAAAAATAGTAAGCCAATTTGAAGGAGATAAAACCATGTGCTTTGGACCAGAAACCAGGTGTTTTGAGCTGCAGGTGCTGTGGACAGACAGCCCAGTGTGAGTTGCAGGGAGCAGAGGAAGCCTAGCAGAACTTTGTTAGTTTTGGTAACTGAGATACTTCTGTGGCCCCACAATGGTGCAAAAGCCCAGGTTCTGGAGCCTGGTCACTGACTGACACATAACCTAGAGCAAGTTCATCTCACTCTCCTAAATCTCAGTTTCTTTTCATCTGCATTATAGGAAGAATAATTTCAGATTCCCTCAAAGGTCTGTTGTAGGATTAAATGAACTATCACATAGCAACTGTATTGGGTGATACTATGTACCCCTAAGTCCTCATATACTTTTGATGGGGCTGAGTCTGATGCTTGTGTTTGGTTTGTTGTCTAGAGCTGGGATTGGTGGTGTGAGTGCTACACCCGTCCAGGGGTGGAGCTGAGATATAGTGTAAGGGAGGCAGGATTTCCTCTTGCTCGCTTGCGTGCTTTCTCCCTGCCTTCTCTCTCTCACCAACATGCCTGGCGGTGGCAGAGGCTATGAACGGTGGCCCTGCCACACCATGCTGCCTTGGAGCCAACTGAGTATGGACTGAAAATCCCGAGAAACTGTAAGAAATAAACCTTTACTTCCCTAATTTTGGGCGACAGGTATTCTGTCTCAGCAACGAGTGAAAAAGTAACTAAGACCACAGCTAAGCTAGCATTATCTCATGGAAAGTAAATATTTTATCAATATTAGCTAATAGTGATGGCAGTTTCACTGGTAGCCAAATTGATTGGGTCTGTGCCTGAAAATAAAATCAGTGATGTGCAAGACCTAAGCAGTACGCTCATTTCCATGAGGTACCTGAGGTTGCAGGATTATACAGCTAGCTGGTAGTCGGGCCCATGGACAAGCCGTGGTGTTCTGGCTTTCTGTTTCATGCCTTTCCTACCACATCACATCACAGCCTGGATTTAGAAAGCCAGAAATGGTGGATGAGACCAATTAGGGGCAGAATTGGACAGATTTGAACTCATTTTTACCTTAATTTGTTATCATCCTTTTGATTGTGGGTAAACTGTGATATTTTGTTCAGGGTTCCTTACACAGTGGCTTGCCAGCTTTTCACAACCAGCTGGAGGGGCAGCCGCGAAGCCTGGCATTTGACAGTGAAACCGCCTCCTACGTCCCGCGAGCTTCTGGCAGGAAGCCCACACCTCCGCCTGGGCCAAGCGCTTGCTGGCCAGGTTTCAGGTCAGCAAGAAATGATTCATTTTTGTTGTGCATTTGAAGGAAGCGGGAGAATCATAGGATTTTAATGAGCATGTTTAATTGGGGTTTTTTCTCAGGAGAGGATATGGTGTCCTCTTCATGTCTATCATATGAAGAGGGAAGATGAGAGGCCTAATGACCCAAGCACAGCAGGGCTCCTTTCAGCCACTGCAGACTTAGCCATGGGGGAGCTCTGGCATACCAGGAAGAGACAATTCCAGTAAGGAGACTGCCTGAGAAAGGGGGCTCTGTCCTTACAGGAAGTGGGAGGGGAGCATGGTTAGGATCCTTTCCCTTGTAGCTAGGATGTGTTACCCCTGTTTGAGGTTTTAAAGCCAAACAGAAACACTACAGAGGGCTCTGCTTCTCCTCCTCTTCCTCCCCTCTCCCTCCTCTTTCTGCTCCCCTTCCTTCTCCTCCTCCTCCTTCTCCTTGTCTTCTTTCTCTTCCTTCTTCTCCCCTACCTCTTCGAAATGGAGACTTGCTGTATTGCTCAGGCTGGCCATGAACTCCCGGGCTTAACCAAACTTTCTGCCTCAGCCTCCAAAGTAGCTAGAACTAGAGGTGCACATCACTGTGCCTGACTTTCAAGTTTCTGAAGAAATATAAAGGGAGGCTCTACATTTAGGTATATTCATAGAAAAGATGTCAGAAAATGTCAAAGATATTGTACAATCATGACTCTTGATATCTACTGACAGTGTTGTAAAGAAAAAGAAATTTTAACTTTGACATCAGTTCTTTTTTCTTGCTCTATTTTAACTGCTAAGAACTAGGGTGAAAGCCAGGTGTGGTGGCACATGCCTGTAATCCTTACACTCAGAAGCCTGAGGCAGGAAGATCACTGAGAGTTCAAGGTCAGCCTGAATAACACAGAAATACCCTGTCTCAAAAAACTAACTTCCCCGCAAAAGAACCACCTTAGTTGGATATTTTGTGTCTACTCTTGAGGCCTTAGTTTCAACATATGTAAAATATAGAGGATGGAATTAATTTCCAAGCCATCCTCTAGCTCTGTGACATTGACCCTTAGAAATGACAGACTGTGATGTCCATCTATGCAAAAAAGGTGAAAATAGGTCCAACACATTGAAGGATATGGAAGCGATAAAGGAAGGGGGAAAATGAATTTATACAAAAAGAATTTACTACTCAATGCATTTCCCTTAGTAATTTTCAAGTGAAGCTTAATGGGAGAACTCTAGCATCTATGAAACATATTTTGAGATTACACTTCATATGACCTCATTAAAGGAAAGTGTAGTTCATATAATACAATAAATATTTATGTGGCATACACCATGTGCTAAGTAGTATGCTATGCACAAAAGCTTGAGAGATGGACTAAAACAGAGGTCATTTTTTTGTTAGCTCTCTCAGTAGTTATTTCATTTGTCTCCTTTTAGTATATGTGCCTGGTAACTTTGACTGCAAAAAAAAAGGATTCCAGAAATAATTATTGATGGGAGCAATTGCTATTTTTTTTTTTTTTGGTAGAGGTTGTTTCTGTGCGTTTAAATTTTTTGTTTTTGTTTCTGTTATTCTCAAGAGATAATCTCACTGTTTGCCATGTTGCACTTCCTGGGCTCATGTGGTTTTGCCTCAGCCTCCCCAGTACCTGGGACAACAGGCACATGCCTTCTTTCTCAACAGCGGAAATATTAATAATAGCTGTGTAATTTGAATGCTCACTTTCAGTCATTGTACTAAGTGCTTGTATTGCATTCTCTCATTTGAGCCTCTCAACCCTGTAAGGTTAGCACTGTTATTATCCACAATTTATCAAATGAGAAATTGGATCTTAGAGAATGCTTCTTCCAAATTGCGCTTCACCTTTGTCATGCCTGCTTTTAATGACCATGGTTTTAATAGAGCACAGTGCATTACTTCAGTGTAATATTTGTGTCAAGTGCTTACTGTGGACCAGGAGCTGGGCTGAAAACTTGTAAGTCAACGTAATATTTTGGAACCTGGGTACGAAAACAGTTTTGGACTCAAGACTCCCTGGAACTTTCTAACCATTGAAATTTCCCCAAAACAGAAAGTGTTAGCGCAAAAGATCATGAGTTCCTTGCTCCTGAGATGTTCCCCTAAGTTGGTTGAAACCTAGAGAAGTTTTAAGAGAGTGTGAATCTTTGTACTGGGGAAAGTGAGTTAACACAGGAAACCCATGGGATCCCTTGAATTCTGCCTCTCCTGTGAAACTGCTGAGGTTGGCTGTGTAAGATGTGGCCCAGGGGTAAAAAAATAACTCTTAGACCAATCAGAAAACCTGTCAAAGAACATGGCATATTATCACCGTTAGCCATGGAATCACATGACTTTTATCTTGCACGGAATATAAATCAATAAAATTAATGCAGTGAACTTAAGCCCAGCTTCTTACTGAGAAAAGAGGGGGTACGATTTATCACACCTGTACACTGGTGCAATGGATAGGCCTCCTGCAGCTTAAGTTGAGGATTGATTTTTGCTATCTGCAGTGTGAATCCTGTTCAGTTTTTCCTTCTGCAACATGATTTCCCTTGAATGTGAGACAAAAGCCAATGCTTCAGTGTATTTCTGCAGTGAAGAAAAAGGTCATGGCTTAAAACTCAAATTGCTCCTTGGCTATTGAATTTTCGCTATTGGTTTGGATGTCCCAGCAGCAACAATAAATGATGCTCCTTAGTTCACTGTCAGCCCCGAGATTTATCCTAGTGTAGCAGGTGAGTATGCAATAAGCCATTTTCTCATCTTGAAAGGTTATGAACAAGAGTTCTGACATTCGTATTCCTGGAATTGTGTAGTCATCAGTGGGTTAAAGCTTTGAATGCATGAGTGCACGTGGGATTATATAGAAATTTCCTGAATGATTATGAGAGAGTAACTAAACTAGGTCCAAAAAGTTAGTATTTGGCATTTCCATTATGTGAATTATATTTATTCTTAGCCCGTGTTATGGTCTATACATTGTGTCAACATGAGAAGTCTAGAAGCTTAATTAAGTAAGGCAGCAGCTCTACATCCTGTGGTGTAGAGCACAAGCAGTTACCTGTTCATTGTGTCAATTTGAGAAGGTCAGAGGTTTAACTGACTCAGCAGGAAGCCAGGGTTCTTACTTTGTAAATATCCTCATCCTGTGCAAAGGAAGGGAGGGAGATTTGTGAATGCTACACCCATCCTGGGTGGGGTGGTGCAGGGTATCCTGTGCACAATATAAGGGAGGAGAAGAGGCTTGCTCTTGCCCCTTTTACTCTGGCTGCTTTTGCTCAGCTGCTGCCTTGAAGTGCTGCCCCAGTGCCATGCCACCCTGCTTTGGAGCCATCTGATTATGGGCTGAAACCTCCAAAAACTTTAAGATAAATAAACCTTTCCTTCTTCATTTTGGGTGTCAGGTGTTTTATCTCAGCAACGAGTGAAAAGTAACCAAGACAGCATGTCACAGTGCTTTATGGACAGACAGAAAAACTGAGGAAGAAATGGAGAAAATCATTTACTTTTCCAGAGTCATGTGGAGGCAGCAGCAGAGCAGGGCTGGAGTGAGCTACAGTAGAGTTGAGGTTTGCCACAGGGCTCTTTCTAGTTCTCTCAGGCTCCTTCATCAAGTTCACTCTACTGCACCAAGTCTGAGCTGTGGAGCTGGGTGGGGCAGTCTGTGTGAGTGTTGGGATGGCGCAGGAAATGGCAAATGTCTGCCCCCGGGTTCAGAGCTGGACCAAATGCACAGTTAATTAGGGTTGATTTTCAGGGATTTCTGAGGCTCAATGCTGCCTCTCTGCCCAACTGGCTTTGGATAAGGAGGGCCTTTATCCAATGAATCCCTGGTTAAAGGCACCAGGGACATAGTAGAGGCATGAATTGAATCTCCGAGTCTGGATTTTTGAGAAGGAATTTTTTTTTTTCTGAAAGAGAGTGAGGAAGAGGTTGGCAGAAGAAATGAGGAAAAAAAATGGGACTCCAGGCAGAAGCTGAGGGCACTGTTTCCCCAAAGTTCTCTAGAAGACAATGAACATAAGTATCCTCTCTTTGAATTCAAATGATGTGGGTCAGTTTTTCCATCCAATATGAAGTTTCTTTACCTATCTGGTAAATAGAGAATGCAGCTTCTGGAACCCCAAGAAAGGATTGGAAGACTTGCTTAAGGACTAAATACCACAGGTCCTTCCAGGGCCATTGTGGGCAGGAGAGGGAGGATTTTGTAGTGGTGTGGATTACTGCTGTGTGCTGATGGTATGTAAGAGTCTGAGAAATCGAGCCAGCAAAGTTAAAGTATACTGTAGTAAAAAACAGGAGACAACATGGATCAAGAAACACAGCCTCTCTGTCTTCTCTCTCTCTCTCTCTCGCTCTCCCTCTCTCTCTCTCTCTCTCTGCCTCTCTCTCTCTCACTACCCAAGGCGGTTCCTTAGGAACTCCCTTTTAAGATTGTTCTTGATGTCCATTGATTTTTAAATATGTAATTAAATGGCTAAGCAGAGGAAAAGTACATATGATTTGCTGTCAACTCTAAGCCTTTTGGTTTATGATCTGCTCACTTTTAAACATTTTAAAATTCCATTTAGTTGCTATCTACAAGTTGCAAATCTCTATAATAGATACTGCAAAGCACATGACCAGGAACAAGATAAGGTTCCTGGGCTGCAGGCACTAATGACACTAAAAATGGGCCAGAAGACATATTCACAGCTGCTGCCATAGAAGGCCATTTGTGGTAAGCAGTGAGAGTAATACAAAAGCAGCAAGCCTATCTTGCAGGTGTCAGCAAGGCTGGTTCCATGGAGAGCTATTTTTCTTAGACTTAAAAGCCATCCAAGCAGTATGATTTATTTTCATTCAAATAAAGATTATTTTACTTATATTTAGGTGCACACAAATCTCTAATAGGATAATGCTTGTTTCGGTAATGATATTTGTGCAATAAACCCTAGAAAGTATGCTGGTTGTCTCCTAACTTGAACATTTCTTGGCAAATGGTGTTGAACCATGTGTCACTGCAAGGTCCCAAGTCGTTGATACCAATTCCCTTTTGACCAGAGTTTTTTCTCTACTATCCTCTGTATAGTTGTTAAATTTGAGGGGCCTCAATAAATAGCACCCCTCTTGTTTACTTTGACTCTGAACAAGGGATGAATAAGGCTTAAGAAGGAGGCAAACTGGAGGCTGACATACTATTTTTCTTATCAGTGAGGCAGATGTCAGAAAATGTAGACTCTTTGCTACTTATGCACTAGCAGGCTTACTAATACTGAATCCCAGAAGTGAAAAGACTTAATTAAACTGCCCCTGCTCTGTTGAAATTGCTTGCACATTTGAGAATGTTTGTAAAACTCAGGGTATGAAGAAATAGAGAAGAATTCATGTTTCATGCAGAAACAGCAGATTCCAGAGCTGAAGAGGGGAGATGAAGGGCTGAGACTACAGGGGCTCATTTTTTAGTTCTAACCAATTAGGTCCATGGCCTATTTTCCATCATGAGGAGTAGGCAATGAGTACAGCGACAACAGGACTGATGAGGCAGTGAAGGAGCCTCCTCATGGGACAGATGAAGTGGAAGAACATTTCTCGTTATCCGGATCCCAACATAGCAACCCTGATGAACAAGTGGCAGTCATGGTAGCAGAAATTTCAGTCCCATTTGAAATAATCAGTTGAAGACTGAATGAAATGGAATGAAAGAAGCCCTCTAAAACCTAAACAAACAAAAAAACAAACCCCACGCCAAACGGAATCACACAGATACACACCTCCGTTCTCTGAAGGACCTTCCTGCATTCCCACATCCACAAATCTTGGCCACAGAAGTCCTGTCTCAGGATTTACTTCATTATTAAAATCATAATTCAGTGTGCATTGTTAGGCAGAGGTGTCATCGCTCAAGACACAACTCTGAGTTAGTAGTTGAGAGTGGAATGGTGATCAGCAGAGGCTGAGGACAATGGGGGAGGACCGAGGGCCAGGTTGATCAGTGGGCATGGAGTTGTCATTCGGACCAAGGAGCTCCGGTGCGCCATTACTGAGAAGGGTGACTAGACAACAATCAGGCACTGCACTGTTTTGAAAGCTAGAAAAAAGAATTTCAAAAGTTTGCTTTACATAGAAGTGATATTTGAGGAGACAAATATACCAGGGTGATAAAAAGTATGGTGTTTAAACAAAAAAAATTATAATGAAAGACACAGTGCCATTGATTCCTCTTGAAATACCCCCTCACTTTTAGCAGATTTATCCCATTGTCCTTGGTACTTTTGGAAGTGGTTCTGGAAGTTCTCTGTCATGTCTTTGTGATGTGTGATCAAAAATACAGTGAATGCTGCTGCCAAGTGCCATGCAGTAGAAACGCAGGCTCCTAGAAGCATTACACTGTGTCCTCACCCACCTCATTCACCAGACCCAGTACTGTGTTGCTTGCGACTCTTTCCCAAAGTCAAAATGACTATGAAATGGAAAAGTTTTGAATCCAGGAAAGATACCAGGGGAGCCACAATGGCGCAACTAAAGACACTCATGAAAGAGGGCTTTCAGAACTGCTTCAGAAAGTGGCAAGAATGATGGGATGAATGTGGGGGAGTGTTCTGAGGGGACTGATAACGATGTGTTTTTCACTGTAATGAATTTTAAAATTTAACCACACACCCTATTTTCCAATCACAGCTAGTATATAACTTGATTTCTTGCTTTAAACCTTATGCATGTATACACGAATTGAAATATAACATGGCACCCATTATTATATACAATTTCTATGCTTTTTATGTATCAGTTAAAAATGATTTTTAAAAGGTTTTAGAAAGATCTGATGTGAAAGAGGTGAGTCTTTGCAATAGGTATTCTCTTAGGTCGTGTGACTAGGTTATCATTTCACATCATGCTGTTAGGTCCTCTTTCTTTCATGTGTGTGTAACAGAGAAAGAGAGAGAAAGACACAGAGAGAGACAGAGACAGAGAGATAGACAGAGATAGTGGCAGAGAGAAATAGAGACAGAGGGAGACAGAGGCAGAGATACCGAGAGAAAGAAAGAAATGATCTCAGATCCCTATAATTTGTTAATGAGCTCCTACTTATTCAACAACTCTCTGGCGTACTCTAAATTGCCTGGATCTCTCAATTTTTACTCCTACAACTATAGAGAAATATGCATTTTTTTTTGGTAGAGAGACCCGCTACATGCATCTTATTCTAAAAATCCACACATTACAACTAGCTACCTACTTACTGTGTGAACCAAATCATTCTCATAGGAAAAAAGTGAGAAAATCTGCTAGAGCCAGGGAGCTTCCTCTATCAGAAAACAGGTTCAATTTTAGCCAGCCCTGAAGTTTTGACAAGGTACTTCAACCTCTCTGATCCTTACTTTCATGTTTTGTAATATAAGGGAGTAGATTTGCATTATTTTTAAGGTCAGTGGCTAGGACCTACTAGCTTGATTGTTACTTAAAATATTAAAATTATATATTACACATTTATTGTTGTAAAAATACAAACAATAAGAGTCCAAGTTTTACTTCCCTCTCTACTACCTCTTCTTCCCAGATATAATATGCAGTCACATTTTTGTAGATTTTTCTTACTGTTGCATGTATCTTTGTATAATACTGCTTTTTCCAATAAAAGAGACTATATTAATATATAATTTCCAAACTTGACTTTTTTCACTTAGTTTTGTGATTTTCTAATTTCACAACATGAGATCTCTGCTGTAACTATTGTCAGAGATTTTATGCTATAGATGTTATAGATGGAATGCAGTTGTTGAAGCACTCTCTCAAAAAGTGAATTTTTAAGTAAATCTCACTATTTGCTTTCATAAACAATGCTATAATAAACATGGTAATGTATAAGCTGATGGCTCTTTGTACATGGATGTCAAGATTTCTTAGATAAGGGGCAAACAGAACTGGAATTTTTGCTCCCAGAGTATGCATATTTAAGTCTAGGTAGACAACTACTTTGGGTGGAATTTCACAAATGACCATTGGCATTTACTGCCTTCTTTTTGCTTCCTTGTTTGGTTTTCCATCACATCATATTGTGTTACTATCTGTAAGAAATCCATGCACAAGGGTCTAATCCATGTACCCTGGGTTTCGGAACTTGGTATAGACCAGTGAAAGTGAATATTTTAGAGCTTTCAATGATAACAAATGGCTGTCTGTAGAATGAGTGCCATCACTGGTCTAGACCTTTGGTATTTTGAAAGTAGCACTTGGCTATTTTATGTTTCACCCTTAAGAAGATTCTGTATCTTTAAATTCACAACTTACTTTTCTAAATTTGTCAGGATTTGGCTTATTTGATTATTTTGAGTTGGAAGAACCCAATGGACTTGGCCCATTATCTATTTTATACTACTCAGCAAAGGTACAGATTTTCCTAAGAATTAAAAAAATTCCACAAGTATCTCTAGGACCACCGAGCAATGTGATAATTTCATGACTTTCTTTAGTGCAACTAGTGACTTCTCTTTTCTTAAAAGCTGTTCATATTCTTTTCACTGAAAGGTATTTTTAGGTGTTTTTAAGTATATAATTTCC
Source organism: Dasyprocta punctata (assembly GCA_004363535.1). Taxonomy (NCBI): domain Eukaryota; kingdom Metazoa; phylum Chordata; class Mammalia; order Rodentia; family Dasyproctidae; genus Dasyprocta; species Dasyprocta punctata. Next base: position 6,482 of record RJWM01038412.1, on the reverse strand, counting down.
TTTGTAGAACAAAAGGCTCATTTTTGTTGTTGCTTGTACAAAACCCATTTGTTTCCTTATCCAATACTATTAGTTGTATGTTTTGTACTACCTTGGAAGGATAAATGGTATTTAAAGATCAAGAAGTGATTTATTTGTAGCGCTGGTATCTCACTGAGGCCTCTGAGTTTCAGCATCTGTCTATTGTCACTAATGCCAGTCACCAGGCAGGAAGAACAAGGAAGCCCTGATTGTGCCTTGAGTTCAGACCAAGACCTGAGCCTGTCAGTGCTGGGGGAATCTTCTCATCACCCTGTTCCATTCTGCATCGGGAAGCATTTGCTGTGCAAATGGATGTAAAAATGTGATTCATAGACAATTTTTCAAAACTATTCAGCTGCAGGAGAGGGACTATTTTTATTAGATCTATTAGTGAGGTCAGTATAAAAAATCTCTCCACAAAGGACCATTTCATTATTGCTGTGCAAATAAACTTAAGCAAAATATAGTTGTTTAAAAACATACTATAATCAATTTTATATCGTTTCCAAACTCCAAAACCTAAGCTAGATCTTTATTTCTCTGACCAAAAAGTTTGTTCTTTGTGTTAATATGTCATGATCAGATTAAAGGAGCTCAAAGTGGTTGTAATTGAGATGCTATCTGGTTCTTATTTTAGTCTTAAGCTAGCATATTAATAAAGCAGCATGTGAGTATCCTGCTGTGTAAATTGTAAGCTAAATTTTCAGAATGGGCTCGTAGCCTAGAAACAACAAAGACTTACTGGAACATCACTAAATTTCCTCTCTCATCTGTGTCCTTTTAATTAATTTTTCTTATTTCTCTTGTATGAAATAATCTTAAAATTTATTTTGTAAGTTGAACTTGGCTAGAGAGTACACTAGGATAGAAAGGAAAAAACAGAAAAGAAGGAAGGTAAAAAAAGAAAGGAAAGAGACAAAAAGGAGAGGAACAGAGTTGCGAGGGAGGAAAGAAGAAATAAAAGAAAAACCAACAGTTTTTGGTTCTCATGTCGAGATTTCAAACTCCCTTCTAAATCATTGTACTACTAAAATTGTGAGACTTCTGCTTTTTAATTTTAAACTATCTGCTTCATCTTATTGGTTCGTGTTTTTATATTTTATTTTATTTTATTTCTTTATTTTTTTGCAGCACCGGGGATTGAACTCACAACCTCACACCTGTCAGACAGGTGCTTAAGTCACTGAGCCAAACTCCCGGCCCTGGTTTTTTGAGGCAGGGTCGCACTGTGTAGCTCAGGCTGGCCTTGTGCCCGCGTTGTAGCCCAAGCCGGCCTCGAACTCACAACGCTCCGCCTACCTCAGCCTCCCGAGTGCTGGGATTAAAGGCGTGCGCCACCACACCCGGCTTGGTTCATGTTTTTAAAAAATGTTATTTGACATATAGATTCATGCATAGTGCAAAGACAGTATAGTCTTCCTTTCCGATGTCATCCCACTTAACCACAACACCCATCAAACCAGGAAGCTGATGTCAGTGCAGTGTGTCTGGGTGGTCTATGCATCTTATCACATGTGTACATGGGTTGTACCACTGACTTCAAGAAACGCAGATAGTCCATCCCCACAATGACCTCCCGCTTCCTGCCTTTTTATTGTCACTCCCCCCCACTTCATCCTTACACCCTGGAAACCTCTAATCTGTTCTCTTTATAATTCTGCTATTTTAATAATGGCACGTAAATAGTATCATGCAGCATATAGTGTTTTGAGATTGTTTTTTTCACTCAGTGTGGTTTCCTTGAGGTTCATCCTTGTTTCTGTGTATATTGATAGCCTGGACTTTTTTTCTTTTTTCTTTTATTGCTGAAGAGGGCACCAAGAATTTTGTTGAAATAAGTTAGTGAGTGTTAACATGCTCTTTATTCAGTAACGGACTGTTTAGACGATGCTATTCAGACTGAGGACAGTAATAAATCTACGGGATGCAGTCGATTTCTTATATTTGCTTAAGCATCTGTTCTTTACACGTGCTGAGTGCTCCTCTGCAGGTCTCCATGCTACCATGGCCCTGTTTACATCTCACCCTCACAAAATTCCTTGTTGAATCTTGAAGCTGCTCTCTTTCTTGCTCCCCTGCCTCATGAAAGGATTTTTTGCACACTTTCCTTCCTCTGCACTCCCATTTCTTCTCTTTTCTAGTTTTTTTTTCTGGGTATTGAAACTGAATCCAGGACTAGACATTGAGCCATCTCCAGTCCTTCCTTATTTTGTATTTTGAGATGGGGTCTCATTAGTTGCTGAGGTCCCAGGCTGGGTTTAAACCTAGGATCCTCTAGAGTGCTGGGATTACAAGCATGCACCATATACCCAACTCCATTTCTTTCATTATCCATACAACATCATATTTTTCTCCTTCATTAGATGGGGAGCCTTTTGAGGCATGGAAACATCTTTTTGCAATTCCTGAGTACAAGTGGCTTGTTCTCAATAAATTTCGGTTTTGGTGATACTGAGTTTTAAGTAAGGTAGATTCTGCGTTCTGAATTTGCTAGCACAGGAAAATTACCTGGGGAGGCCTAAAAAACACCTAAGAGTCTCACCCTCAGAGATTTCAATCTAATTAATTAAAGGTACAGCTAGGACCCTCGAATTCAAAAGTTTCCCAGATGGCTGTAATGTGCAGTCAAAATCTAGAACTACTATGTTGGCCAGGGTGAAGAACAACTGTATTAGACAGGTTGGTTTTATATAGGAGATATTATGTGAGGTTGTTCTTTTTCTTTTTTACCTTTTGGCAGTATTTTTTCTAAGAAAAATAAAGATTTACTTGTATCTTTTTTTGGGTGGGGGTCTTTTTGAGGCAGGTTCTTGCTACGCAGTTCAGGCTGGCCTTGAACTCACTTCGTAGCTCAGGCTGGCCATGAACTCACAGCGATCCTCCTGCCTCAGGCTCCCAAGTGCTGAGGTTACAGATGTGCACCACCATGTCTGGCTGATTTACTTGTATCTTGATGCTATGATTGTTAGAGAAAGGTTTTTATGTAGGATCAAAACATGATTTCATGAATTTCATGTGTCACTTTTGTTCTACAGAATACATTTTGCAAACGAGTGCAATTTGCTCTCTATTCTTCTTAAACTACAAATCAACTCAAAACACATTTTAGAGGCTTCAGAGTCATAATTAACCAGTGGTTTCGAACTCTGGTTGTACATTAATGGTAACTTGAGAGTTTAAAAAAGTTTAATGCCTTGCCTACATGCCACACCAATTAAATGAAATTTTCTGTGCATAAGATATATGTATGAGCACTTCAAAAGCTACCTAGGTGATTACAAATGTAGCCAAGGCTGGAGAATTGATGTCATAATGGTTCCTACATAAGTATATCCCTGACAGATCTTTATAAATGTGTACATTAATACTTTTTCTTTATATAAATGAACTCATTAATTATGGGCAAATAGGAATTCATTCTCATACTTCAAGAAAACTTCCCTGTCATAAATGTTCTGTACTATTGATAAATGCCCACTAGTTCCATCATTGTTTCTTCTAAAATAAAATGTAAAGCAAGTTAAAGAGCAATGATAGTTAATTTCATACCCCAGGTTTACAGACGAGAAAACCAAGGCATAGATATATAAAACTACACAGTGCCTTGGATGAGGCTTGCACCTTGAGATTGATAGGAAGAAGCATTCACTCCTAGGATTGGCACCTGAGTTAGGGTAGTACCTTCAGTCACATGCCCACGGCACTCACCTGTTACCCTAGTTCCAGACCTGAAAATAGCTTACCCCAAGTCACACATTTATGCAGCGTGGAGAGACATGCTGAAATCAGAATCTGGGGCACCTACGCCTTCTTTTTACCATCCTCATAGATCAGAAAATCTCCTTGTATTTGAAAATGGTGAGTTGTTTCTGCTTTAACTAAGTGCGGACTTGATTACTCCTCCCCTAAAGAATCCCACATTCTAATTCCCAAACCTAGAATATATTATCTTATATGGCAAAAGAGACTTCACGAGTATGATGAAATTGAGGATGTTGATACAAAACAGTGATGGCGAACCTTTTAGAGCTTTCAGTGATACAAACAGCCAGCTCCATCGCAGGTGCCATAGGTTTGCTACAACTGATATAAAGGAATTATCTGATAGGTCCAAAAATAAGGAAGGGTTTTCCACTAAAGCTTCTTGAAGGAAGCTGCTGATACTTTGATTGTAGCCTATAAAAACTTTTTCTGGTCTTCTGATTTCCAGAACTGCGGACTATGATAAATTTATGATGTTGTAGGTTAATAAACTGGTGACAATTTGTTATAAGAGCAATAAAAATTATTATGCTTAGTTTCACATTAATATTTAATGGGATGAAACCATATTTGACTATCACAACTAATAAAGTGGTATGATATAAGAAAGCAATTTAATGGTTATCATTTATTATAGAAATATAATTAGGAGCATGATTTATGTATTTACTAAGAAGTTCATAGAAAATACCTTGATGCCTTTTCCCTGATGAGGGGTCTGTGTTTAGTTTGGCTATCTGATGAGGCTCCCATTTGCTTCTCTCTCCTTCATTTCTAACTAATTGCTGTCCTCCTTATGAACTGGAGAAGCCAGTATTTCTTTTCCTGGGTCAAGTCGTAAGGTCAAACAGACTTAAATTACACATGCTTTTGTGACAAGTCATACAAGTTAAAGTGAAGTTCAAGGGGAAGAAGATCTATTTTTTTTCTCTTAAAAAAGAGAAATTGAGAGATTAGATGTAATAGACAGCCGGGAATGATGTCCACATATATGGGAAAGACACAAAGGATAGACTTGAAATTCAGTTTGACATAAGACCACTCACGGAACCAGAAAGTCCTTGACAGTGCCCTAGGATGTCTCCGTGGTGGAGGCCAAAAGAGACCACTCACTAAGTCTAGTGCAGTGACTCCCCCTACCACCAAAGTTGGAGTTGATTGCCGTTTTTTAATGGATATCCAAATGGAGTAGTTGGTTCATGCATAGGTGCCATGTTATAAAAAGAAAAAATGTCACATTATATCCTTAAAGCATGCTCGGTGTGGCAAGTTGCCTATGCTGTGAGAGCCACCTGGGAACTAAGCCAAAAGAAGAAATGCATTCTCATTTTATCCTGGGCTGTACAATTCTAAGAGCAAACAAAGGGTAGGTGAACCTTCAGCCTTTTTAGGGTCCCATTGCTATTTCCCTTGATTGCAGTTCTTGTTTGCTTTGCTCTGTCTCTGTCTCTGTCTCTGTCTCTGTCTTTGTCTCTTTCTGATAAATATATGTAATTGAATTTGAAAAAAATTAACATGGGATGGTACTCCTTCATAAAAGTAAATTCTGTTGGGTACTGTGAAATCATAGCATTAGAGATACTGTTGAAAGGTAGCATGTGGAGAGGTGGAGGGCTAGGAAGATAATGAGACAGATATTTCTGTGAGCCCCTAACTCTTGGGACGATCACCAGTGAGTGGACATACAGATTCAATTTGTATATGACTTTTCTTAAAGTACAGCTCTTTCTGAAATAAAGAGTTATTTTTTGCCCTGGAGATGATGATCTTCAAATACCTCAAATATTCAAGCAGAAATGACCTGACCAGAAAATATTGAATAGAGGTTGTAAAGATTTTTTAGATTTCTTTCAATTTAAAATTCTTTATTATGCAACATCTACTGTTCCATTTCCCTTCGAGATTTGGTTCTTTCTTTCCAAGAAGACAAAGTGGTCATAAGTTTTAAAAATATGTTATTGTCTTACATGTTATTTTCTCTGTGTAATTATTTGCTTTCCACAGAAATTCCAAAATACATAACCTTGTCTCTTCTCATGTCAGATACAATGTCTTGTTAGAGGACAGCTATAGAATTAGATTTAATACCAGATATTTTACTGTGGGCCCAAACCATTGAGGTTGCAGGTGAATCTCATCAAAGTCCCTTGTTGTACAGTCTTTATTCTAATACATGAGAAGCTAAAGAAAGAGTTACCAAGAGGCTGTTGGGACTGGCTCTTTTTCTTTCCCTTGAAGTAGATGCCACGACATTTTCCAACCACTGGGTTTTGTGTTTAAGGAAGCATGAAGGAGAAACCCTCTGTAGAGCCTCTGGTGCTGGCTGCGATCCATGTCGATCAGGGCCCCACCATGTGTAAATCACACACCCAAATCCATCCAGATAGAGTCCATCCATCATGTGCTGGCGGTGATGTGGGCTGCACTGTCTGTAAATCTGGAGAAAATAATGTATTTGTGCCGTGAGATGACATCCCATAATGAGATCGTGATATTCCATAGCATGTGATTTGCTATTTGTGACAAAGATGAATGTCACAGTCAGCACGGCTGCCAAGAGGCTGCGGGGCATGGTGGACACATGTTAGCAAAGGGCCCTTTCAGACAGCCCAGCCATAACTCTTCCCGACGGGAAATAATTTCTCAGGACTGCCAACAACAAGTTGCCAAATTGAATTTTTTTTCTAAAGGGTAGCTGA
>RJWM01038411.1:0-16577 GCA_004363535.1 Dasyprocta punctata | reverse complement strand
CTGTATTATACTCTTAAAATGTGTTAAGAGTGTAAATCTAACATTAAACATTTTTCATCACAATTTTTTAAAATTTAAGAAGAGTGGTGTCACTCTCCTTTCCTCCCAGGTATTCTTCTCTGATGGTTTATAAGTTGCCAGTCGAAAATGTGAGACCTTTAAGTCAAGCTTTCTTCAAATTAGAAAAAGGTAAGAACCACAACTTTGAAATGAAACTTTGAAAAGAAGGTAATTGCATGACAAAAATGAACTGTTACATCATGCAGTAAATCTAAAAGCTAGAGCTTCAAACTGAATTTTAGGAGCACCAAAACCAAGGAGATGAAGCGATTCTGTGTTTATATGTGACAGTAGAATATCAGAATGATTTTTGCTTTTGCTTTCTGGAGTTTGTTTCTTTCGTGTATTTTTTTTTTTCCGTATAGAAAAACCTAAAAAAAATCACTTGGTCATATATGTACTTCAAAAAACTATGTTCTTTTATAAGATGGATGTGTATCTATTTAAAACTAAATTTTCTGTGGACTAGGAAATCACTTTATTGCCTTAGGCAGAATATTAAGAAACTGACTTCAATCTGACCATTGAAACAATCTTCTTGGATCTGGTGCACCTTAAATGGACTCCTCTGTACCCATCATCACAGGTTCCTGTTCCCCTTGCCATGCTAGCCTATTAATTCTGCTACACTGAGCTCTGCTACTCAGATTTCTTCATGCACTGTTTTAATTGTCACTGTTCTGCGACAGTTTCCTACTGATAGCTTTTGCAGGTATAGTGACACTATACCTGTCCACTCTGAGCTGAACACCCAAAGTTCTGCCCAATGCGGTCATTCACTATGCTCTCCCGATTGGCACCAAACCCATCACTAGGCTTATGCTTGGGGTGCCATAGTCCAATCTGCTATCTAAATTCTATCTTTCCATCTACTGTAGTCAACAAGAATGGTTTTTCAATCCAATTAGAGGAAGCTGCAGCGAGTTGGAGACCAAGGCCCATGGAGACGTGCACTCCCTAGAAAACTTCAGATATCCCTCTCTCTAATTTCCTGATGCAAGTTTTTTCGAAATAGGTCTTCCACATCTTCTTATGTTGAATGTGCAAAATCACTTGTTCATGTGCACAGGAGGATGCTTTCTTGCATCATTTGTTTTCTCTTAAATTCAGATTTCAAAAACTGTACAGCATATGGGCCTAACACAAGTGCTTTTTCTCCCAAATCTAAGTAACTGTTGCTGTATTTTTAAATAAATGACTACTTATGTCTATTTAAGATCTTTAAAAATATATTCATCACATGTTGACTTACAAAACTATCTAGATATAAAAACATATAAATTCCTAATGTACTGTTCATCTCTTACAGTCAAACAGAGCTTCGACTTAGAGGAGTATAGCCTCTCCCAGTCCACTCTGGAGCAGGTGGGTCCATTTCAGTGATTTTTGTATCATCCATAAAGTCTAGGTGTAAAATATGAGTGTATGTGCTGCACTCACTTGGAGCTGCAGAAGGCAGTGTGCCATCTCTCTTCTTTTCTCCTTCCCCGCTTTCAGGTTTTCCTGGAGCTCTCTAAGGAGCAGGAGCTGGATGATTTTGATGAGGAGCTGGATCCCTCCATAAAGTGGAAGCTTCTCCCACAGGAAGAGCTTTAGAAGTAAATGGACTCTGTGTCCCTGTGCATGCCTGTTTGGTTTTTATAGACATTTATTTTTGTAGCATCTATGTCATATTTTTTTTTAGAAATTGTATTATAATCATCAAGACGTTTATTCATGTGGCAGAGAAGAGGAGTGCATGCTGGGTAAAGGCAGGAATTGTGTGGACAGAAGCCCAGGACTCAGTCATCTCCTCCCCCAGCCTCTAATCTCTGCCAGTAGCCCAGCTTATTTTCTGTATGATGCTGATTGAATATATCTGATTTTATACACTGTTTAAGTTTATGAGTATGATAAACAAATTTTGTTTAACTCGTTTCAGTCCAAATGTTAAAACATACTTTTCCTAACCAACAGTGAGAAATCAACATATTTATCCTCTAGAGATATGATACTTATAACAGTTGATAGCTTAGTAAAATTTACTTTGGTATGTAATAAATTTTTGTACCTGTCTTGTGGCTAAAAATACTAAAACATTATTGGCCATAGTATCTGGTATCAATATATTTGTATCCACCATTAGCACTATCATATAGACAGAATGTGGAAAGCAGGTAACTTACCATTAGGAATTGATTACACTTTTCTTACTTTTATAAACCAGCTGTGTCCCATTTTGATAATATTTTTAAGTCTAGGCCTTGTAGATTTGTGGATCTTCCATGGATATCTGTCACTTTATTTCTGAAAGCCAGTAAATGTATTAACAGGTCAAATGACGAAATAGTGAACAAATTGTTTGTATAATGTTTTCTACTTCATGTACTTTATGTGATTTTCTTTTCTTGACTCAGTGGTTTATTTATAAATTTCATTGAGATATCATTAAAAATTTTCTAATATAAGCAAGCATAATTGATAACATAATCTGTGAAGGGATAGATACTGCACTGTCACGGTTGCCTCAGTGCCCTGAATGGATTCAAAGTGTTTATCTTTCATGGTCATTTTGACCTTGGGGAAGAGCTGGAAGTTTTACAGTGCCAGATCCAGTGATCAAAGTTGCTGAGGATGGACCATAGTGTCCTATGAGCTGGCCTCTCCTTTGGGTGGCACTCAGCTCTACAACAACGTTCACCACATTTTTTAATCACATGTGCTAAAAAGATTTTCAGATCTGCTTCACAAAGTGGCAAGAGCAGTGGAAAAGGTTTTTGAATCAAAGAGAGTATTTTAATGGGGTATTAAAGGTAGTGTGTCTTTTATTGTTTTAAATATTTTTAATTTATCATATATTTTGATTCCACCACATACATTACTGTGCTAAAAAAAAAAGCCATGGCTGTTAGACCAATGGAGTTTTCATCTAAACTATGGAAAAAAATTTATATTTACTTTATAATTATTTATTTTTATGCTGAGACTGGGAGGACCCAACAAGAAGCCTACTAGCCAGACTTTCTGGTAAGCCGTGCAAGCCGTGTGGGTTCCAGGAAGAGAAAAGTCAGTGCCTCCCAAGAATCAACCATGCTGGGGCTGGGAAGATCCAGCAAGAAACCAACTAGCCAAACTTTGTGGTAAGCTGTGCAAGCCACGCAGGTTGCAGAAAAAGAAAAGTCAGATAGCATCTCCCATGAGCCTACTGGTGTGAGGGCTGAGAATCAAACCCCTCAAACCCGCCCTCCCAGTAAGCAACTTGCTGGTTCAGAGGACAGGCTGAGTTGATAACAACTAAGGTACATAAAGCAACTAAGTGCTTGTATTGTTTGGTTGATTTTGCAGACCTGGGGCCAGTGATCTGAGTATCTCTTGGGAGGATGACAGTATGCAATATAGCAAACATTCTTGTCTTTCAAATCCAATATTGTTCTCACTGTTTTGCTTTGTCCTGATTAATTGTTTTGCTTTATTCAATATCCTGTTTTGATTGGTTTTATTCTGTTTTGTTTTTGGTTTGATTTTGCTATGCCTGATGGAATGGACAACTATTGTGAAGATAACAAGATATACTGTGGTAGCTATTGTTGTTTCCCTAGTATCCTGCTTTGAAGTTCTGTACCAGTTTTGCTGCTTTGTTTTGAATGACTTTGTTCTGTTTTGTTTTATTGGATTTTACTATCTTTAAAATAAAATAAATAAATAAAATAATTATTTATTTCTTATCTCTTTTAATAAACCAATCTACTCCTTTGTTATGCTATTCTTGGAAAAGGTACATAATTAAATAATGCAACAATGTAGTTTGTGCTAACAGCATCTCCTAAATAAAATACAAGATTCAGACAATCCTGGAATTTAAAAATTTCTCTTTGTGTGCTGCCTCCCCATGAAGAGTTTTAAATTACTATCTTAAACTCAGATGAAAATTTATGGTCACCTATACTCTGTCCCTACCAAGTCTTCACATAAATGGTTCTCAAAGTATGTTCTATGTGTCAATATCATCACCATGTGAGAATTTACTGACAATGCAAATTCTGTAGATCCAACTCAGGCTTCCTGTGTCACCAACTCTGGAGTAGAACACTGCATTTTTTGTTTAGCAAGGTTTCTGTGGTAATTCTGATTCATGCAAGTTAAATCTTTATTCATACAAGTTTGAGAACCACTAGATTCTACCCTCTGGCATTGTTTAGTAATATCAAGTGAAAAATGCAACACTAGTGTGATTGTTACAAATTTCTTTAAATTGTTAAAATGAAGAATACTTATTCTACTGATACCCAGGTACAAAGAGAGAAGGTTGAGTAGTCACTAACCTATATCATTAAAAACACCTGTAAAACAATTACTAAAAATGGGAACTACAAATGGATGTATAAAACTTTAAGATAATGACATCTTATAGGTTATGATATGGTCATGATAGACGTAGACTATAGCCATTTATTCCGTTTTTGACATTCAGAGATCATTACTGGGTTGCAAGGAAAGGATATTGGTATTATGCTGTAAGTTATATAAAGCAAATTCACCAATTTTAAATGCATAAAATCATAGTCATGAAATAGAATTTTGCCATTTCAAAAATTCTTTCATGCCTCTGTGCCACAGTTCCCTCCACTCACTATTGATTCTGTTAAGTATGTTTTATTTAAGCAGACCTCGTGAGGTATCTCAGTGTGCACACACTCAGTGTTAGTTCTTTGTGAAAGTTCTACTTGCACTTGAAAGGAACACATGCTTTGCTTTTGTTTAGCTTAGTGCTTTATAAATGTCAGTTAGGACAAAGTGGTTGATACTATCATTCAGAATATCTTTTTTGATTCAGTTCCACTAACCACTGAGAGAGGTATATCGAAGATTCCATCCATGTTTGTGAATTTGTCTGCTTATCTCTATTGTCATTTTGTGTAGTTATGTACGCATGTTTTGAATACACTATTAGGTGTAAGTAAAGTTGTCATTTCTTCCCAAAGTATTGGCTCTTTTATCATTTGAAGTGTCCCTCCATCTTGAAATCTATTTTTAATATAACATAGCTACTGCAGTTTTCTTTTCCATATTATCTTCATTATTATCATATTTCATGCTATCATTGTTATATTATCTTTTTCCAGGTTTTTATTTTTGGTTCACTGATGTCTTTGTATTTTAAATGCAACCCTGGTACTTGGCTAATGCTTTTATATCCAATTTCATGATGTTTTCTCTTACGATTAGAATGTTTAATTCATTTCTATTTAATATACTTACTGTTATGATGGCATTTAGTATTTTTAACTTATTTTTTCTGGCTTTTTTATGTTGTGGTTAATTTTGTTTTGTTTCTCACAACTTGCCTTTTTTTTTTTTTTTTTTTGTACTGGGGATTAAACTCATGACCTCGCACTTGCCAGGCAGGTGCTTATGCCACTGAGCTAAATCCCCAGTCAACCTTTTTTCATTAATAAGAAAGAATTTAGTATCTTTGCACTACATTTTTGAATTTAGCATTTTTAATTCATGTATTGGCTTTCTAGATATACTTCTTTGCCTACATTTTCAATAATTTCTTGAGAAATTTGTATGTTAAACTTGTAATAAACTATTTAAGAGTTGGTACTGTGGTATATATACATAATGGGCCACTATTCAGTCATAAAAATGTATTAGATCCTGTCATTTGCAACAATATGGAAGGAACTAGAATACATTATGTTAGGTAAATAATCCAAGAACCATAAAAAAAAATACTGCATGATATCAGTCACATGTGGAATCTAAAAGATAGATCTTGTAGAAATTGAGAGTAAAATAGGGGTTCCCAGAAGCTGGAAGAAGTAGAGAAAAGGAGGAACAAGAAAAGGTTGGTCAGGGGGTACTAAGTTACAGTTAGATAGGACAGATTAGTTCTGGTGTCCTGTTACACAATAGGCTGATCATACATAATGCCAAAGTATTACATATTTCAAATGAAAGCTCAAAGAGTATATCAAGTGTCTTCGCCACAGAGGAGAGATAAACATTTGAGGAGATAGATATTTGAACATTATACAATGTGTATGTATATTGAAGAGTCACAGTATTCCATAAAGGCACACAATTTTTTATGCCAATTAAAAATGTCTAAATCTCTCTTTACTTTCAATACTTTGACAAAGCACTGAGAGCAAAAATGATGCACTAGGCTATCATGAGCTGTTGCCCCATTTCTCAGACTCTTTAAACTTTCTAGATGGGGAAAGCTTAACTGAAAGTCCTCTGAATATGTTATGCCAGAGTCTTCGAGTTTCCTGCATTCTATAAGAACTGATAAAGATTTGATGAGCACTTTGACTTCTCAGTGATGCACCAAAATGTAACTGTTTTTCACTTTATTTCCCATCAAATGAAGCAGGAGAGCTCTGTGCCACTATAATTTACACAAATTGATTAGACAAGAACAAAACCATATGTAGAACTGACAGGTGCCATTTTTGGTACCTGCAAGTACTTGACAGACAGATAAGGAAAGAACTTTGGCAACTAGGTGACTTTTTACTCAGGCCCTCCAGAAAATCAGCCTTGATTTCACAGGCAAACAAGACTTTGGAAAAATGAGACCCACAGCTATGTCAAGCCTGAACTTATGTTTTGTACCTGCACTTTTACAAAGAAAAGTCTTCCGAGTTCCTCATGTAGCTTTGTATGGGTTCAGAGTCTCCCATATTGCCTTACCTAATATTTGCGAAGAAAAATCATTATCACAAACACACAGCATGGTGAACTATAAACACTTGGATGGCTGTCTGCCAGAAATTGACACTTTTGAGGCCATGAGAAAATATGAAACTAAAAGGATAGATTAACCCTTTCTTATCTACCTACAACGTGTCCTAACTAGACATAATGCATAGAAGACAGGAAATGTGTTGCTGAGAAAAGGCAATTCCTTTTGCTCCTTATAGTCAGTCTTACTCTATCCATTTCATTTGCTCCTTGTCTGACTTATATGGAATAACATCCTTCTAAATTTTGTTTTTGCTCTAGTTGTGTAGAAACTAAGAAAAATTGTATTTGAGAGAACTAGTTCATTGCAAATTGAATGGAATGGTAGAAACAATGCTGTTAACCAATGAACTAATTTCCTTCTTTGTGTTATCTATTTTCCCTGTACATCATACTGTTTTGTGGAATGGCTATACAAGCTACTTAATGTATGTATTATCTCACATACTTAGAATTTTATTGTATTCAGAATGCTAAAAGCCTACTTTCTTAGCAATTTTCATGAATATAATGCAGTTATTAACTACAATTAGAGTGTGATACAATAGATCTTTCACACTTGTTCTTCTAACTGAAACTTTATATCCTTCAAACTACATCCCCATAAAGGTGTTTCAGCTAACAATTTATTTTTCCATTAGGTGGTCTGCATCAAAAAAAAATGACTTGGAACCAAATGAATTTATGCTAAATGTTAATACCTTTAAATTTTTTCCCAAATATTTTTATTTTGTTTTCCAAACAACTTTAATTAGATGAAGATTTCCCCTCATCAAATAAAAATTAGTCTGTTTCTATAGCTCTATACCACTATAATTTGCACAAATTAGGAACAGAATCACATGCAAAGTTTTTTAAAAAGAGAAAACATGACTTCTGTCTCTCTGTTCCTGTTTCGGCTCCCTCTTCTTCCAGTTACTATGCTTTTGACTCTACTTCTGTTTACATCTTTGTTTCTTGTCTTTCTATCTAGCTCTTTGCCAATTTCAAACACTTTTCCAGACTTTGCTGAATTAAAACTATGGGGGAGGATTTTTCCCACAACTGAAAAGAATAGATGAATTCTTCACAGAGAAGCCAAGTAATGCTCCATGTTGAACAAGAGATACGAAAGGGAGTTGGGAAAATGGCAATGTCTTCAAGACATTGGAAGCCATGGGCCTCAAGAGACACCCTTTGTCTCTACACAGACAGAGTATCTGCAGCTGTGGAAGGTGGAGGAGACAGACGAACTCATCACTGTCACATAATGCAAGAGAAACAGAACTTCAGGGCAGAGGGCTAATATTCTTTTCATAAATTTCAGTTGCCTTACTTTTTTCTAGTAATTTAAACTTTCCTGGCATCACTGATATTTCACCATGCAGGAAAAAATATCTGCACCCTAAATCAAGTAGAGATTTCAGAGTTGAGATCTTAAGCTTTGGTGTTCTGAGACACTTACACCTTGGGTTTGGGTTGAGAGGTCATTTATATACAGATTCTACATTGACTGAAACTGCTCTGCGGCCAATAGTCAAAGAAACAATGAGGACAAAATATTTAAAAAATACTGGGAATTTTCATCACTTGGATTTTAATCTGAAATATGACTCTCTGGGCTGTTTAGGATGATTTTGAAACTAAGAAGAAAAGGCTTCATGCCATTTTAATGCTCAACATCTGTGATACTAGAAAGCACACTGGAAAGAAAGATAAATTTTGAAATCTCCCTAAAATGCAACAAAATTTTCAAATATCTTCAGCTCTGACCTTTCCCTTGAGTCCTACTCATATACACAACCATTTGGTAGATTTCTCTATTTGAATTTTGGCTTTGCATCTCAAACCAAATGTGTTCAAATTAGAACTTTAATATTTTCCTTGACATTTTCCATCTTAATAACTAGCAACACCCCATTTGCCAACCAAAGGCAAAAGCTATTAGTGATTCTTCTCCCTACTCCAGCCCCTTCTGTGGTCCAAGAATACTATTGAATCTACCTCTAAAATGTATCCCAAATCATTCACTTCTTTCCATCGTCTGCTTCCATCCTAGTCTGAGCTGTCAATGCTTTTCATCCAGCTTTCTGCATTAGTCTCCACACTACTATTGCTACATCCAATCTGACAGCCTGCATTTCAGTTGCCACACAACAGCCACAGATCTTACTGTGTCACCCATATTCCCTTTTGTAATTTATTATTTTACTAAATGGAAGTTCAAACTCTTTAGGCTTATGGATTGATTCTTACATGATGTGACTTCTGCTCATCTCTCTGAGACTCTAACCACATTGACCTTCCTTAAATACACCGAGGTTGTTTCAACCACAGACCTTTGCAATTGCTGTTCCCTTTATTGAAAACTTCCTTCTCACAGGTGTTCACATGCCATACTTCTGAACAACTTTCAAGTCTTTGATCAAATGTTTCCTCTTCAAAAATCCCTTCCCTGACTACCCAACCTAAAGTAGCTGTCAGTAGTTCCAGTGGTTCAATATTTGCTCTAATTTACTCTTCTGAAATTATTTTGATTGTTTGCTTTTGTAGATAACCTATCTCTCTCCAATTAAATATAATTTTCTTGAGCACAGAAATCTAATCTGTTTTGTTAGTCATTGTCTTCCCAGAAACTGGAACAATGTTTGGTCCATAATGTGTAACTGCTACAAGGTTACTGAACTGACTAATTAGTTAAGTACAAATTCTATTTTCCTCTGCTGTAGCACTTCTCATAGTGAAACAGAATCATCTGTGATTAAAGTCTCTCCTCCATTAGACAATCACTTTTTTGAGGGCATTGGCCGATTTATCTTTGTATTCTCAGTTCTTTATATTTTTTTTCACACGTGGGTTTGACTTACTTCACTTAGAGTATGATCTCAAGTTGCATCCATTTATCTATAAACGTCTGAAGTTTATCCTTCTTTATGGCTGAGCAGTTCTCCATTATATTTTAAAAATATCTTTTTTATTCATTCCTTGGTTGATGGTCATTTAGGTTGTTTCCATGATTTAGCTATTACAAACTGTGCTGCTGTGAACATGGGTGCACTCAAATGGATGTAGTATGATGTTTTTAATTCTCCTGGGAAGATACCCAGAAGGGGAACAGCTGGGTAAAATGGGACCTTCAATCCTAGTTTTTAAAGGAATCTCCACATGGGTTTGCATCTCTTATTACCAACCTTAACCTTTCTCCTCCTTCTTATTCCCATCTTCTCTGATAATAGTCTCCATTCTAATTTCTTGTCACTTACTTTTAATATATAGCAGATACCTATATCATTCTCAGCTTTATAAAACTGGTACCACAGTGTACTTGTCTTCATGAAAATTGTTCTTTCTACTTTGTGAGATTTATCCATGTTAATATATTTAGGCATAGTTAATTCATTTTTAAGCACTGCACAGCATTCCAGTGTTGAATGCTTTCAAATTTATTATTAATTCTTCTGTTGGTAGATGTTCAGATAGTTTCTGTTTTTCTCTCTTACAGTTAAGAACAAGAAAAGTTTATGTTTCCTTATGAACATGCTTCCTCATAACATTATGTTCTTTTGACCAGTATTTCCCAACTGTGGCTGTAAATTGAAGAATTAAAAAATCTGCATGCATGTGGGCTCCACCACTAGACACTGGATTTATTAACCTGTTTAGTGTTTGGTTTGTTTTTTATTTGAGTCTTTAAGTTTGCCAAGTGATTTTTGTGTGTATCCATGTTTTACAGTCACTAGCTTTAGCCTTATACATCCACCTGGAATCCCAGGATCTTCAAATTTTGTACACATACTTAAATTGCTTCTCAAAGTAGTTTTTTCTTATACATACTCTCATCAGTGATATATAAGGATTCACAATCATTGCCTCCCTTTTAGTTCCTGACTTTTTTTTTCTTGACTGACTACTAGGAAATTATCAATTTTAATACTGTTTTCAAAGAACAGAATTCTATCTTTGATTTTTTTTCTGCTTCACCCTTTCTCCTGGTTTATTGATTTCAATTTTCTATTATTTTATATCTTTCTCTATGCTTCCTATAAATTCATTTTTATGTTTCTAGTTACTTAAGAAAAATTAGATGAGTAACTTCTCACCCTTTCTCCATTTCTAACTTATTATTTGAGGCGATGTTTATTCTCAGTTCTAATGTGTGATAGACATTCAAAAAATGTCAAATGACTACCCCACCCAGCAGAAGATGACTGAGACACATGTGAAAGGTCATGACAGGCAATGTGGTTAAAAAATGACTTGAATGTGGTTGATCAAAGTTCTATAGACATCAGAGCAATGGTGACTAATGCTTCTAGTTACAATCTGTGAGTTTCCAAAAACCAAAGAAAATTGGAAAATTCAACTTTGAATGGAAAATGCAGCAAAATAAAAGACTAAGAAACAAACTTTATATGAATGAAGATTTAAGATGAAGAATGCATGATGTATAACCTACTTGCATAGACTGCATACTAATTTCTTCCATGAATATGACCTATGAACCTCTTATGTGCCAAGACTTGATACAGTAGCAGGAATAGGAAAATAAAACTCTATCAGGAATGGAAGGTAAGATAACTTGTACCAATTAAGCATTGTTGTAGGCATTCATAAATCAAAAGGATGACTATTAATACTTTACAAGTGAGGAAATTGAGTTTGAGTAATTCTCTCAGGATCACACAGCTGGCAGAGCTGGAGACAGAGAAAAATCAAAATGAGTTCTGGTAGGAAAAGGGGATAATGTCAAGGGAAAAGAACCTGAGCTGCAGAGGAAGGAAGTTTAACCAAAAAGAACTGAAGTTCTGGAAGGGTGGAATTTTGAGATGTTTGTACAGAAGGGAGGAAGGTCTGTTAAGCTATTAGTGTCTTTAAGACTAATGAGGAGAAATTAATGATGTAACTATTGCAAATATACCAGTTTAAGGTAAAACCACGCTAGCTTCCACTTAAAACCACCATACTCATTACTGTTAGTGGTTAGACTTCAAAAAAGATGAAGTTTTTTTTTAGCTTCTATTAAACCATGATCCTTAATTATATACTCCAAAAGTTTCCAGAAAAAGAATTATCAAAGGTTTAGTCTAACAGTGTTTGCTTATCTTTGGGTTACAATAATAACTGACTTTAGAGTTGATTGTAATCTAACAGATCTCTTAAGAGGCAAGGATGGAGATTTTTAGTCTGTCCCAACAAATCCCTGTTGCATTTGGGATTTTGATCCTATTAGGAAATATTCCTAATTTTTCCCTTGAGGGATCTAATCACACTTGTAAATTTTAAAAGTAAAGCAGTGTTCTCATAGATACTGGTACTTTAATCTCTACCTACATTGAGGTTCAGTGATAATTTGAGGTATCAAATTAAGCAAGATTATTAGATTTTGTTACATGTTTCATATAATATTAAAAGCACAGTGAGAATACTTTCTTACTTAAAGAGACTTTGGATTTGTAAAGACTGAAAACCTTGGATTGAGGAATTTGTTTGCTCCTCCTTGATATTTATTCTCCTGAGATTTTTTATCAATATCAGATTCAGAAAATATAATTGGGTTACTCAATAGATTCTAGTTGCCCCATATAATAAATGTTTCCCTAAGTGCAAATGTGAAAGGATTTTAAAAGAAAATAATTGAATTGTTAAATGTAATATTCTCATTCTTTGTTTATAACCTCTCATTTTGAAATAGGAAGCTAAGATAGCTTATAGTTTAAAAAAAATGAAAAAACAGCCATAAGACTAGAACAAGGGTAAAAGAAGAGAGAAACTAGAATGACAAAACCTACAAAATACATACTAGAAGGAGAAGGGTAGATAGAAAATTAGGCTTATGAAAAATGATATTCTATTTATACAAATGGTTTGAGAAAGGGGAACAGTGTAACTTTGCATCATTAATGATGACTCAGATGTATCTCAAAGGAGTCAGCCTAATTTGGCCAGTCAGATTTCACAATAAAACATTCCAAATGCTGCAGCTGCTGCAGATCTCTGGGGAAGACTGATGCATCCATCTAGAGTAAAGCCAAGGGGAAATGAAGAATAGTCCTTGTGAGCAGATAAGAAAATAACTTTGTAGTTATGACATTCCATCAAGAGCAATTTTGTTTTTCTTCTGTAAAAATATAAGCACTCATGTATGAGAACTTAAATTTATTTTTCTTATTTCTCAGAACAATTACAAGACAATTCCCAGTAAAAGCAAGATGAGGTGAGATAATTCCCCTCCACAGGGAAAAGGCATTGTACTAGATAAAAAGTGTTCTTCAAAAAAAAAAAAAAATTATTCCAAGATATTGAACGTGACTCAAAAAACATGAAAAAAAATCAGTATCTCCCACTTAAAAAGTAGTTACCATATGTAGTTGAATACAGGGATGCATGGTGTCCTACCTAAGTGTGTTCCTGTCACTTCCAACCACCCTAAGGATGCAAAACCTGCAGCAAGCCTTACAGGTACAAAGAGGTGGGAATTTGGTTTGGGGCCAGCAGGGAAGACACAGAGCTCCACTACTGAATGCAAGGAGTTCAATTCATGGTGCTAAGAAGACCAGTGAGAAATTGAATACAGACATCCCAGAAGTTGACAGGTCATAGAAAGTCTAGGAAAATAACCTTTCCACCCATGCCTGTCTGTAAATCTGTGCATGCACAGGAGATACACCTGAGAGCTGGAAACATATAAAAGCTAAGAGATACCTAAGAACTTGTCAGGGCTTGAATGCATTTCTCCACTCGCACAGCACAGGCAGCGGGGGAAGCCTGCCAGGCTCAGAGCTACTGAGCATCATCTCTGCCCAAATTGCTGTCTGACCTCCAAAGAAAGAAGACATGGGGAGAGTTATAAGGAGACAGGGATGATCTGCCTGCCTACTCTGTCCTGTCCAGTAACCCACTGCCAAGGAGTTTCCTCACTGCTTCTGCTCCAGCACAAGTTTGGTTTAATATGGTTTGGGGGCAAAACAATTTATTCTAAAACATGGCTGCTAAGCATCAGGAGCTCAAAGTAGGGGAGTGACGGACATGTCCTATATAACATACGCCCAATACAGACACACAGAATGATGCAGGACATGGTTCTTACCCTACCAAGTATAGCATGTGTTACAGAAATGTGCCAGTGAAGAGAAAAGCACAGGAGCTGGGGTGGACATGTAGCTCAGTGATAAAGCACTTGCCTAGCATGTGTAAGGTTCTGCATTCAATCCTCCAGCAGCGTGACAAGGAGGGAGGGAGGGAACAGGTGAGAGGGAAGTGTTTGAGTCTGAAAAGTATCTTGAATATGTTTTCATCGAAATAGTGTAAGTCATTTTTTAAAGGGCACTGGATAAAGACAACATACTGAGAGCTGAGGATTTAACTCAGCAGCACAAGCGCCTGCCTGGCAATTGTGAGGTCATGAGTTCAATCTATGGTACCAAACAACAAAAAAACACAGATAACCTACTGACACATTTTATTTCCTTTTCTGCCAGCTTTCTTTGGATATAAGTCAGCTCATTTAAATCATGATCCATTGATTCGCACGTACCTACCTTTGTGTCACCCCAGAAAGTCTCATTCACAAGCCAGAACCTCAAGGAATTGCTTTGTAGACAACAGAACAGTCTTTATTGAAATAACAGAAAGCAAATCTGACCACTTAAAGGCTTTACTGTAAGGATGTTGGAGAATGGGCAGAAATATGAGAAAAACTAAAGATCTTGTCTCAGAATATTGTCAGCAACCAGGAGAAGTAAGGTGGAAAGAAAATGTAGCTAATGTCACACTTCAGGAACACGGTTTCAGGGTCACGTTGCCAAGACTACTACTGCAGGATTGTTGATGCAAAGAGCATTGGACACGGCCACTAAATTCTTTTTTTTTTTTTTTTTTTTTTTTGCGGCACCAGGGATAGAACTCACAACCTCACGCCTGCCAGACAGGCGCTTAAGCCACTGAGCCAAACTCCCGGCCCTAGTTTTTTGAGGCAGGGTCGCACTATGTAGCTCAGGCCGGCCTTGCGCTCACGTTGTAGCCCAAGCCGGCCACGAACTCACAACGCTCCGCCTACCTCAGCCTCCTGAGTGCTGGGATTAAAGGCGTGCGACACCACGCCCGGCTCTAAATTCTTTTTTTTTCCCACTGAATTCTTGATGCTGTCTTTGTTAATGAACTCCCACCACTGCCACCACGGAGACGGTCTCTACTGTCCATGGGTCTCTGTCTCACCTTTCCGCAGTTCAAAGATCCAAGAAGGAGCCAGTCATGATGGTGCACACCTGTAATCCCAGCACTCAGGAGGTTGAGATAGGAAGATCACTGTGAGTTTGAGGCCAGCTTGGGCTACATAATGAGATCAAGGCCAGCTTGCACTACATAGCGAGACATTGTCTCAAAAAACAAAAAAGTCTAGCAGGATTGTACTGGTTAGAGCTAGTAACCCGCTCATCACCAGGTTACCAGGGAAGGGCAAGAAGGACCATTTCTAATTCTGCCTTTCAGCAAATGCTCAATTTAGTGTTTAAAAGAGTTGCACTCAACTTAAGAAGGGTTGTGTAGGGATTATAAAAATGATTAGGTTATTTTTGAGCAAAAAATATATCAGGGAATGCAAAAGAATGGTTCATTATGTTAGGAACATAAGCCCTTATGAGATAAGGCTTTGCAGGAGAGAACATCTGGACTGCTCACAACTGTGGAAGTGGTGGTGGGAGTAGTCAATTACTCTATGCTGAAAAGAAAAAAGAACAGATTTATTGCAGAGTTTTTTTGTTCTGCTCTTTGGGGTGCATGTATGTATGTGTGTGTCTCTGTTCCAGGATTCTTATACTATTCTTGATACTCATCAGTTATTATACATCTTAAGTATTTTAAGTATTCGGTCTCCATATAAAATTTATGTTTGTCCATATCCAAGATAGAAGACCCCACACCAAAACAGAATCACTAGACACAGGTTCTTGATCCCAGAAACTTTCCAGGCTTGATTCCTTGATATTATTTTTTCAATGGACTATACTGGCAGTTGGTTCCATAGGTGGACTGGCGGTTTTCAGCATGATGAATAAAGCCCTTCAGTAAATAGCTGGTTGTATCCACTCTGTTTTAGTTGGAGCAGTTTTATTTTTGAAACATCCTAAATATTTCAAGTAACTTCCTATATGTAAACGAGATTGATGTCCACCTTGCTTTTAGAGTCCAGAGCCATTTCCTTATGAAAGCTGTGATAAAATTGGAACTTTCCAGAATCACTAGAACTTTCATTTGTTTCTAAGTTTCTAGCAAGTTATACTGGAGAACATATCTTTTTTTTTTCTCAAGTCCAAACTCACAATTTCTGTACAGATTTTTGTCAAATATCAAATAATCTTCTTCAAAGAAGACTATTTTTCAATTTGGATAATTTGCCAACTGAAGCTGTTCAAAGTTAAGAAGGGAATCTGAAGTTCCACAAACTTTGAATTAAATGAAAGAATATGTTCAAAATACTACACCTTTAACTTATTAAGACACTCAGCATTCATGTCACTGAGAAACACATACAGTTTATTTTATGCCTTTTATAAATCAAGGAAGAAAGTGCTTACACCACAATTACAAAAAGTCTAATTGCTGAAAGAAAAACCAGTTGGCACTTTCATAAATTAACTTTTGAAAAAGTAATTAAAAGAAAGTATGAGTTACCATTTTGCATGTTTTTGACATGCAGTAAATCCAGTTTTCACCACCTCATCCTGTGAAGACTTCAGGAATGCCTCCCACGCACTCAAGGCTTTACATAAACAGAGTAATGGAGTCTCAGACTATTAGCCTTGTTTACA
>RJWM01038410.1:0-16754 GCA_004363535.1 Dasyprocta punctata | reverse complement strand
AGAACAGAAGCCCCTCTGTGGGCTCAGCTGTTGGGGACCACGAATTCACAATGGCTGATTTCGCATACTTGATGAAGGACTAAATGGAGGCTTGGGATTGTGGCGTCACCCTTCTGAGACTTCCCATTAGCTCTTGGGATGGGCCATCCCCTCCCACCCACTAAGACTAAACTAAGACCCTAAGATGAAAAAGAATGCCCCAGCGTGAGATCCTTCTTAGCACAGACCATCTCCAGCCTCTCCAGCCAGCCCAGGCTGACCTGCTGCCGGCAGTGCCGGCGACCTCTGAGTCTCCTGCCCACCTGGAATCTTCTGCTAGCCCCTGCTGTCGTTGTACACACCCAGTGCATTGTACACACCCAATAAACGGGGGCTGGTTTGCAGGATCTGGGTCTCTGCCCGTCTTGAGGCACCGGCCTCCCAGCCCCCCATCATGCATTACTAAATTTGTCTCTGTTTCTTATTTCATCCCCTCACCACATCCCTCATACAGGCAGCTGGGGATCTTGGCCAGGTCCCGGATACTTGGTGAGCACGGAGGCTGCCTTCCTGTATTGTGCTGAGTCTGTGACTCGGTTAACGCTTAATCTCTTTCTTCTGGGCAATCTGATATATTCCCTACGATGCATTTTTTCTCATCATATCACATTGGGTTATCATTGTCAAATGGTTTATTTGAGACTTCATCACAGGTATAAATTTCTTGTTTTACTCATGTTAGTTTATGTTACATGGCGTGTTAGCAATATATGCAATGGAATCACAGCATGTATTTTTTTTGCTGGGATTGTAAAGGAATTATTCATTTGCAATAAAATTAAAGATTATAAGCATAGGCATGTGTGAAGACTTTGAATTCAGTGTGGTCACTTCTGGTCATTTAAAGACTCAGCTATCTGTATTATAATACATATATATATAGTACATATATTATACATATAGTACATCTGTATTATAAAATAACAGGATGTAGAGAATCTCCTTAAGTTTCAGTCTTGCTAGCTGGTGATGTCAGAGCTGTCTAGCTCTCAAAACTGCTTCATCTATCTTTACTATCAACACAAATGGCGCATAGATATTCTTCTAACTAGCCAGAAGACTAGCAGGAAACTGAGCTGGGAGTTGATTCCAGGGTCTGAACTAGAGCGTGCCCTAACTGCTTGGTTGGACCAGCAGACCTGCAATGCAAACACACTGGTGCAGCATGGCGTCTTCATGGAGAAAGACGAGCACCAAGCTGTTCGCAAAAGGCCTTAAGATTTCCATCTTGCAGAATAGTATTTTGTGGTAAAATAGAGGAAAGTAAAGCAACTCTCAGAAGAAGAATGTAATCCCAACAATGGTTTAAAGAGAAGGCACACAGTGGTGAGGAGACCACTTTACGGAACTGCTCTGTCCTAGATCCGCTTGGGAAGGGGACCGTGCTATTCTGAGGAACACTTAAAGAAAACGGTCACATCAGTGTCACCATGGCAGCTATGGCTGTGAGGCAAAGTGGATCTTTAATGTCATCATACTTTCCATTGTTCTTAAAAATACATTTGTCTCATATTACAAATACATTTTCAGAATCTTTGAAAGTGTTAAATTAAATTTTTGAATTTTTCCCAAAGAATAGCTTCAGGATGAGAATTTCTGCAGTTTTTTTTTTTTCTGGGGTGACATGCAGCGTTCAGCCTTGCAGCAGCCGTATGTAGTGGATTGCATTTTATTTTAGGACACTCGATCCTCCAATACACTATCTGCTGTAGTCAGGGGTTGCCAGGGGAACACTTACATACAGGACACATAATTTATAGTAATATTTTATGCTAGTTACCCAGAGTCAAATACAAGGAGTGCAGGAAATCTGTCGACAACACTTAGAGACATAGAAAATCCAGCTGAGGACCTGGATCCCATGGCAATAACCTGCATGAATTCAGTTGAAGACCTAGAGCCCATGACAATGCCTCCCACAAGTCTAACTGGAGGCCTAGAGCCCACGACAGTGACTCATGCAAGTCTGCTTCATGGATCTGTGCTGGGAAGGTTCAAAGGTCAGTGGTGGAAGCTAGAAAGTCTACGCCAGTGGGGTGAAGGGTCTGTGCCAGCAGGCTGAGGGTTCTGTATTGGAGCTTAAGAAGCGATGCTCAAAATAAGGACCAGGGATCTCCCAAAAAGCACCACAGCCATCCTCAGTGACAACAAGGTCCCTGGATCCTCCGGTGATGAGAACAGCCAAGTTCATATCAGAGAAGCCAGTGTGACAAGCTCCTCCAGGAGAACCAGCAGCACCAAACAACAACACCACTTGGGTGAATGCACAACACTGCCCTTCCTCTCCACATCTCCTTTTTATGCTGGCAACAGCCCTCAGGTGGGTCATCCACGCTCGCCACCATGCTGATTCGGTTCAGCTGGTGCTGACTGCCAGTAACTGATCCACTATACTGTCTATCTCTGTGAAGGCGCTTTGAGTGACAGTCGTGCTGCTGACTTACACACGGTGGGTCGTACTTTAGGACAGTCACCTCTGAAGTGCGGCCCCAGTTCCAGAACTATCAGCGTCATCTGACTGCTAATCAGAAACGCTAGTCCCAGGCCCCATGCTGGTGGAACGGGCCAGACATTCAGGGGCGCAGCCCAGGCCCTGTGTTAACAAAGCTTCCGGTGACTCAAAGGGATGTGGGGCTTAGCCCTGCCTCAGAGCTCAAACTGCTTTCACTTAGCATCAGGCAGCAGAGGAATCTAAGGCTTTAGGAAGTCAGTTGTGCTGCAGTTCACTCAGAGCTAAGTGACAGAATTTGGACTCAAACCCTGTTCTTTTTGCTCCAACCCTGACCATTCTTTCCCTGCCCTGCTTGGCAATCTTGCTTGTCACAGTCCTTTAAAGTATACTCTGCTGGGGCTGGGAATTTAGCTCAGGGGCTCAAGCGCCTGCCTGGCAAGCACAAGGTTGTGAGTTTGATCCCCAGTAAAAAAACCAAACCCAAACAAACAAAGAAACAACCACCACAAAAAATCTGAGGGCTGGTGTCTGAGCCAAGTAGTTACACGTGACTTCCCGTGGAGAGATGGGAAGGGGCCCAGCACAGCAGTGCTTCCTGGCAAGTCCGGGGTCCGGTCGGCGTCCTGAGACACCGCACTGTGGACTGGGTTTCGTCCAGCGAGGCCCACTCTGCTGCCTGCGTGATTTATTGCTGCCTCGGGGATCTGCTCTTCGCAGTGAGGTGTTCATAGCTCTGTACTGATGAGTAAGAACTTACTTAACCTAGGGTAACAGAACGCAGAGCTGGGTGGTTAAAAATGATACACATTGATGATATGCAAAATTTATTTGGAAAAGAAGTCAAGATGGGGTTTGTGTGCCAACACCACCTGCAAACAAACATTCCTGAGGAATTCTAATTATAGCTAAGTTCCCCCAACTCTTTGGTGTGAATTGTTTAAAGGAAGAGTACTTCAAATTTGAAAGAGAAAGATAATCAAATTCCTCTTCTTATAAGATAGCAGCTAGTATGAAAGTGCCTCCAGAGAAAAAATTCTAAATTAGACTCATTCAGTATTATCTCGCACTTTTGTTTTTATTAGAGAACTAATTTTACTAAAATTTTTCCTAAAATTTTACTTAAACTTACTAAAATGTAAGAGTTAGTCAAAAGTACTTCAAAATTGACTTTAATGTTAACAGTACTTCTCTCCCATCTCCTATTTTTTACTTCAAATCTCATTTCACAAAAGAATATATATAACTCCAGAGAAGTACAATTTCTTACTTATTCATTTCTTATAATATGATACTCAAATTGATGAAAGTAATAATCATCATAAAAGTTCGTATAGGAAGTTTTTGATTTTTCAGTAAGTTCCACCTACGTATTTTTAATTCTCAAAATAAATGTATTCTTTATTTTTTCTTGTTTTCTAGATTTACTAAAATATAGTTGACAAAAATTATATGTATGTAAGGTATACAACGTGTTATTTTGATATATGTGTATACTGTAAAACAGTTACCACAGTTAAAATAATAAACACAGCTGTCTCCTCACATTATTATCCTTTTTAACATCTGTTCTAGGTAGATTTGCATATGCAATGTTATTGTCTATAGTCACCACGCTGCTCATTAGATTTCCAGAACTTGTTCATCCTGCATAAATCAAACTTTGTACCTTTTGAATAAAGTCTATTATCCCCCTACCCTGGCAATCATTTTACTCTCTGCCTTGATGAGTTCAGCTTTTTAGATTCAACATGTGAAAGCAAAGATGCTGTGTTTGTCTTTCTGTGCCTGATTTCTTTTGCCTAACATGAAGTCTTCCAAGTTTATCCATGTTGTCCCAAATATCATGCTTTCCTTCTTTTTAAAGACTGAATAGTAGCCCATTGTTTATATATATAATATTCCATTGTCATATGCGTTTTGTGTGTATAAATGTGTTGTATGTGTATTTGAGTGTGTTTTGTGTCCATGAGTGTTTTGTGTGTATATATGTTTTGTGTGCATGTAAGTGTGTTTTGTGTGCATATAAGTGTGTTTTGTGTGTATGTGTGTGTGTTGTGTGTATGTGTGTGCATTTTATTCATTCATCTGTTGACACTCACTTAGTGGATTCTGTGTCCTCTGGTTAATGCTGTAATGAACATGAAAATTCAGATGTTTCTTTAAAAAACTGATTTCATTTCCTTTACCAATATACTCAGCAGCGGGACAGCTGGATCACGCAGAATTTCATTTTTAAGTTTTTGAAGAACTTCCACCTTGTTTGGTTTAATGAGTCTTAGAGAAAGGGATCTCTTTTCTCTACATCCTTGCCAACACTTGTTAAGTTTTCTTCTTGATAATAGCTCTTCTAAGAGGTGTGAGGTGACATCTCACTGTGGTCTTGGTTTTCATCTCCCTCACGATGAGGTCTGCGGAGAGTTTTTCATATATTTGTTCACCATTCATACATATTCTTTGGAAAAATGTCCTCTGCCTATCTTTTACTGGGTTCTTTGTTTTCTCACTATTGAGTTCTCAGAGTTTTTGTATAGTTCTGTTACTAACTGTTTATCAGATGTGTGGTTTGCAAATATCTCTTCTCATTCCATACATTGCATCTTCACTGTTAATAGTCTCCTTTGTTAATACGGTGCTTCTGGTTTGACAACTACCATTCATCAATTTTTGTTCTTGTTGCCTGTACTTCGGGATTATATAATAAAAAATTATTCTCTCGATCAATGACAAGAAAAATATTTCCTATGTTCATTTTTAGTTGTTTGAGTTTCAAGTCCTACTTCTCAGGATTTATAGTTAAGCCTTTAATCGTTTTTGAGTTGCTTTCTGCATATGGTATGAGATAATGGTCCAGTTTGTTCCCCTGCATGTAGGTCAGCAGTTTTCTCAGCACGATTATTGAAGAGGATGCCATTTCCCACTGAGGGGCACTGATAAATTTTGTTGAAGTTAGATTGACTGAAAATACAAGGATTTATTTCTCTTACTACATGGTAAGAGAAAGCATCAGTTGTACATACACAAAGTACTTCTGGCAATTAGGCCTATCAAAAAGTAATCATAAAATTATATACTAAGCAATGTGTAGAAGCAATTACTTTTTCTGAATAACCTTTTATCACTGTGCACAACAATATCTAACATATCTTAAATATCTTAAACCATCTCACAGATTTTTTCTTGGCCTCACTCCTCAAATTTCCAGTTCTACTACCCACAGTCCTTTTGTGTTTACTGTAAGTCTTTGTTTGCAGCCAGGCTTAGAAATGTTTTCTCAAACACTAATGTCTCAGAATGTTCTTTCTAGAAGGCCAGCACTAAAAATCCTTACCATACATAGATCTGAGCAAAATGGGCTAAGACAACCAGAGAAATAAATTGGTTTTTTCAAGGGCCACCAAATTATTTAAATCAATCAACTAAGCCATTTGGTTAGGCAGATTACGTTTTTTCTTTTTCATGTAAAAGATGTATAAATGGGTAAATATCAGTCACGATAGACATGAATGTGATTGTGAAGACTGAAAGTCAATTTACCTAAATCACTTGAAGTAGTCCCTAACACAGAGGTGTATTACTTACACAGATGTCTCTGATTATGCATATGACAGTCAAATCTATAAGGCTGCACTGGTTAAAATGGTACAAATATTATCTCGATAGCAAAGTTATGCTCGGCTCTGGCTGTCTGCTCTGGGTGACAAAGTAGCACATCCGCTGTGCGGCAGGTAGCATGAGCTTCCTGAAACAGTTGGGTTCACGCCCTGCCTCAGTTACTTTTCCCTCATTGCCGAGACAAAATACCTGACACCCAAAATTAGGGAAGGAAAGGTTTATTTCTTACAGTTTCTCGGGAGTTTCAGTCCACACTTAGTTGGCTCCAAGGCGGCATGGCGTGGCAGGGCTGCTGTTCATGGCAGCCACAACCGCAACCGCAAGGCGCACTGGGGAGAGAGAGAGAGCAAGAGAGAGAGCCAAAGCGTGGAAGTGCAAGAGGAAGACCCGCCTTCCCTTACACTGTATTTCAGCTCCACCCTGGGTGGCTGCAGTGCTCACATCACCAATCCTGGTGCTACACAACAAATCAATAACAAGCAAGCACTGGACTTAGCCCCATAAAAGTATATGAGGACTTGGGGGGACATAGCATACCCAATACATTCTGCGCCACGCCTGGCTGGCACTGGTCGGTCACCCTGGAAGCACCATGTAGGCTTTGTGGCTGAGGGAGGGACACATAAGGTCAACTAGTGTGCAGGTCAGTTGATCATTTGAAATCCATGTTACAGTGGCCTGGTTGTGTGTGTGCGCGTGTGCGTGTGAGCGTGCGCATGCATGCGTGTGTGCATGTGTGTTTGGGGAGGCTCTGTATAAAATTTCAGAACAATTCACAAGCCTGCTTTTATGTCTCACTTCCACACCACCTAAATACAGAATCCAGGGGCTCCTAAGACCACCTGACGATCGTCTGGTTCATATGTATAGTCCACTGCAGGGAAAAAAGAGGGAAAAATCAGCCAAGGGATGCGATTTGTGGGGCAGAATTCAACAAGGTTCTAAACAAAGGTCTTCCAGCTAGCCCGAGCTCATAGCTTCGTGGACAGATTCCCTTCCTGACAGTGGCACGTGACATCATATCCTGGAAGCTCAGCTGACCCCGTGTCATTGCCATTTATCAGAGCCGGTCATGTGGCTGCCTCCCTCCTCCAGTTCTTCCTAAGGCTACTGCGTCCCCTCAAGTCCTTCTGGTGGTGGTGGAGCTGTCAGCACATGGCCTGAAGCCACGCCATAACACACAGCAACAGGATGTCTGGTGGGGTCCCCAGCCCCCAGGTAAACAGAGACGCTCTTCCTGGATATCATGTCCCAGGAGACAAAGACGAGGACGAGACCAGACCTCACATTACCGAGCTTATCTGCCTGTCTCATCCACTTTTTCCCCTCACTTCCTGGTAAGGAGGGAACTTGACCCTTATCGCCCAAGGAGTGCCACAAGTGTGTGTCAGTTATCTTTCTGAAATAGCGGTTACGTTTTGATGATATTTTCCAGTGCTTCTCAGTAGGGTCTGATGGAAGTGCATAGCACCTTGGGTTCCATTTTGAGCACATACTCCAAGGTACATGTTCTGGCTGTGTCATAGGGTTCTGTGGCCCAACACAGCCATTAAACCATGGGGTTCTCTTTGCCTTCTGTTCATTTCACTAGCTTTACATTTGTGCATCAGTGCCATCGTTACCACTGCTTCTCTTCCTCCACACATCCATTACCTTTTCTACTCCCTCCACTAAATGTGGGGGGTACAAATGGTGATTTGAAAACAATCATTGGAATACATTTTCTTGATTATCACAGGCTTGGTAAACAACCTGACTCAAAATTATTCATGCCGACTTATTTGAATGGAAGCTCCTGCTTCGCTTTGTCCCAGTTACCTGTTCAGAGTCTATCCAACTCCTGCGATGTGCGGGTACTGCTGCACCTGCACAATACACACGCACCGTGTCCTCTCCCTACAGGGAGAGCTCTGCGACTGTCACACCGCCTCCCTCTACTCCCTGTTCTCCACTTCCTGTGCTCTGCCGGTCTTTAGGGTGGGGCAGGTGGACATAACTGCAGAAAGCCGCCCCTAAGTGATCTGCTTGCCTTCTCCCCAACATTTACTAGCTACTGTTAGGTTCACATTACCACAGAGGAGACAGAGATGAATATGTAATCACACCCCTCCAGCTTCAGGCTAATAGAAGAATGTTTAAAATGCTGCTAAGTACATTAAAATGTTTGGCTAACATTGTTGGAACAGAGATGGAAAGTAGAGAAGTGGATTTTGTACAGTATTAGATTTTTCCAGTAGGTAACAAATTTTAAGGAACAAAAATTTAAGAGATAACTGAAAAAAAAAGAAAAAGATATATTATGTTGACCTACCTTTCTTTCTTTCTTTCTTTCTTTCTTTCTTTCTTTCTTTCTTTCTTTCTTTCTTTCTTTCTTTGTTTCTTTCTCCTTTTCTTCTGCTTCTATGTGTTGATGCTTGTCAGGCACCTGGCCCGAGTCATTTTCATGGTTAAAATGAATGCTGAGTTACTGATAGGAATGAATATTTTAATCCTAGACTGTTACAGCTTCAGAGAAGAATAAATTAGGTAGCTTCACATTAGCAGAAATTTAAAAACTATAATCATTAATCACGTAACACCATACACAGGCATTTTACTGTAAGCAGAAAGATGCCCCCCCTTTCTTTTTCATTAAAAAGAAATCTATACAGACGTAGCGGGGAGGATGAAAGTGTTGGCTTTTACATTTAAGGATTGGTGCTTTATGAGCCTTGATGTGTTAACGCTTCCTCTGGGGCCGCGCGATGAGCGCACTGCACAGGTGGCCCCGTGGATTTATAGACACAATAACTGAGCAGGGAAGCGAGAGGCCAGCGCGCTGTGGCACATGGGATGCAGCTGGCTGGGCCACTTAACAGCCGACATCAGTTTTATGTGACAGAGCCACTTACCGAGACTCAGGAGACACTTTGTCCTGGATCCTCGGTCGGCTGCTTCTTTCACTCTTCCTTTCCTGTAGCGGAGCCCAGGGCAGGCTCTGAGAGCTGCTTTGTCAAACTCTGAAACGAGCAAATTAATTCATCATAATTTACAATGTTCTGGGGCTCCTCGAACATCTGTTCAGTGTAGCTTCGTGTTCTAACACTTGAAAACTCGGATGAGTTAAGCAGTTACGGGGCTTGGGAACTTGAAAAATTTAAGTGTCTGTGTCTGAAAAAGCCAGAAAACTAGCTTTTGCAAATTAAAGAGGTTGTCATATTATCTAAAACACAAACACTGGGTAAGGCTTGCTGTATTTGTAGGGGTAGTGGGTGAGGTCTTGGGACTGGGTTTCCATTAAGACCATTGGGACAGTCATTACCAAACATTGCTAGGAAGAAAAAAGAAAAATGATTTCACACACACACACACACACACACACACGTACACAACACACACTTTAAAACTCCCAAGGCACAGAGTTAATTACTGGCTAATTATGCTTAAAATTCAAGATGTTCTCCTTCTAGGTTAATCTAAATTAAAGGGCATTGTGATGCATGCCTGCAATCCTAGCACTTGGGAGCCTGAGGTAGGAAGATCACCGTGAGTTCGAGGCCAGCCTGGGCTACATAGTGAGCTCAAGGCCAGTCTGAACTAAATAGGGAGACACTCTCTCAAAAAAAAGGTGTGCCTCAAATGGAGTCCTTCAAAGCAGCACTATTTCAGGAAAGGGATAGAAGAAAAAGGGAAATGTGGAAGAAATGGAAAGAGAGAGAGAGAGAGAGAATAAAACATGAAGCAAGTGTAAATGAAAAATGAGAAATGACAGAGAAACCAGGAAACACTTGCACATTATCTGTGTGTGAGATAATTAACTTGTTAATTTAGTTTTGTTTTTTTTCCTATCATGTCCCCGAGGTTCAAACTTGTTCCTAGACTATTGTCCACAGGAGAAGTACATTTAGAAAGAAAAAAGGCAGAGGTTCTTTGCAAGCAGTCTGCATTTCCGTGTTGCATTCTGCAGGGGCTGGAGCACCGTGGGTGGAAATGGGGACAGTCAGGGAGGGCACAGGACCTGGGAGCCACAGGTCCCTACCCAGCGGGGGCAGGGAGTCCTCGGAGGCAGAAGGAGCTGTGGGCCGGGCCTCAGGCTCTGGGCTCCAGCCACAGCCCAGATCCCTGTGTTACCTGTGGTGCCTGCTGCAGGCCAGAGGAACCACATGTGAGCCTGGACGGGGGCCGCTTCCGTTTGGGTAGGAGTCCAGGCAGCCCTCTGTGCGGGCTGGGCAGGAGCAGAAGTTCTAGACCTTTAAGCCTGGCACTGAGCTAGGGGATCCTCCGAGATAAACGGGGAAACTTCCTAGACTTCCAGTGGTGTAAGGCCCTGGCATTTCATGTTCCTTTAGGCCGCACTTGCTTCGTGGGTTTGGAGTCTTTCTCAGTAACTCTGTTTCACTTTACACATTTCTGTGGCTTCATTTCTAGCAGAGGAAAATATTCACTTTTATGTACGCATGCACAAATTCAGTTACTTTTAATCCTGCCTTTTTCTCACACAGGGTTTTAGACAATGTAGGCAATTTACTTGGGAAAATTATTAATTCATTAATGATCTTTCCACCTTATGCAAGGGAATATAGCTAAAAAGTATTGCAGATCAACTGATTTGAGACAGAAACTAAATTTAAATTCATCTATTGTTTAAGACAAAAGGCCTATTAGAAATGAAGTATATACAAAATGCTGCAAGTAGTGTATTTGATGTTTTCATGAGGAAATATAATGTAGTATGGCACCTAATGAAGAGGAACTTTGAGGTTAGACACACTTTAAGGTCAGTCCCAGATTTTTAAAATATCAGCTGTAAAATATTGGGCAAGTTATTGTTCATCTGTCATATTGGACTGTTGTGAAGATTAGCTGTAGAAGTGGACAAAATGCTTGGATAGTACCCGGCATAGAGGCGATGTTAAATGTATAATATTATTATAGTATATTTGCTTCTAAAAGTTTGTGTTTTCAAAAATTACGACACATGCATGCAAAGTAAACAAATATTATGCTCAAAGCAACTCGGGACCCTTGGTTCATTTAAGGTAACCTGCTAGGAATATCTAAAAGAACATAGCTTAATAGTGTTACTGTGTGTACTCAGAGAATAAACCTGCACTTACATGTGAAGTTTTATGATTCAAACCATTTACTACTTCACACTGGTATTTCTTGAATCTACAACCAAAAAGTGAGAATTTTTTTTACAAGAAAAACAGCATGGTATACTTTGATTTGCTTTGTCCCAAAGTAGAAAGGATTGCACTAAACTAACAAGCTTTTCCCAGCGTTCTCTGTTACTCTTGTGTTCTGCTGTGTGTGTGTGTGTGTGTGTGTGTGTGTGTGTGTGTTTATCTGCGTTCTGTGCATGTTCACCTACATCCATCACCTACCACAACCTGAAATTCTTCAGCCTAGTAGATTCATGGATGTTGACATCACCACCTTGGCCCCACAAACACTGTTCCTTGATTAAAGAACATCTTGACAGAAATTATTCTTCTTAACTGGCAATCTGTAAGATGTGATTCTTCCTGTTCTGCAGACTTTGCTGCTCATTAATATGGCTTTGATTTGAATAATCACACTTCTACTTCTTTTAGGTATTTATCAGAGAGAGATATTTCTATGTGGGAATTTTTTATAGTTCCTTGGTGATGAAGTAATTAGACATGTACACTGAAGTGAGACATGTTTGCTATTAATTAACAATTAACTTCACATGACCACATGGTCCACAAAATGCAGATAGCCAGCAGCCTGATCACGGTGCTCTCTCCCGTCTGGAAATGGAGGGACCTTCTGGCCAGACGTGGCCGGCAAAATGTCTCTTAATACAGGGCTCTGCCATGGAATGTAGAGTTTCCACACAGGGTATAAAGAATTCTGTTTCTCCTCCTGCCAATGATCAAAGCTCCACCTTAAAGTTGTTTTGTTGTTGTTGTTGTTATCTTTTTTTCTCACTGCTTCCAGATCTAGGCAAATGCTGGGCACAGCATTGACTGTGATGATACATCCTGTCCAAGGAATACCTTCTGCTTCATCCTAGAAAGAATGACATTTCTTCAAGCCACACTTGCATTTTCTGTCTAATAATCCATTACGGTGATGGCAAGAACTCAGAATATTATAGGTCATGTTTTTACTGAAAATATTTTTTTTCTTGAAAAAGTCATGGCACAAGAAAAAAGAGGACATGCATGGCCACAGAGTAAATTTTTTCAGTTGCTAACACTTAATTATTTTGTGAAGACTCACAGAAGACAATTACTCTGTGACAGTTGAACGAGTGACTCCAAAGTCAGTATCCAGTTGAGATTTTAGATGTCTCTTCATCTAGGAAACATGTTAATAGTGGGAATATCGAGTAATAATTCATTGGTCAGCCTTGCTTTAAGAAGAAAGTTTAGTTATTGAGCCAGTAATAGCATTTTTTTGATTTCTAAGAATTTATTTCCAAACCATTAATAGCATATGCACAGTTTGGACGGGAAGAACAGCTGTATTAGTGTGCATTGTGGAGAATTGGGAAAAAACTGCTGAAGACCTGTTATTTCAAGAATGTTTAAGTAAACAATTGAAATAAGCACATAGAACACTGAAGTACTTCAACTCATATATCACTACTGATATGAGAAGCTGTGATCTAGTTTTAACTGGTAAAATGACAGGACAATATTATGGTATAATTTGTATATTGAGATTTTAACACAGCTCCTTAATTGACGATAAGACTATGCATAGCCTTAAATTTCTTCTGTGTATTTGTTTTATTTTCTAACTATCTACAATGG
The DNA here is from genome assembly GCA_004363535.1 of Dasyprocta punctata. Classification (NCBI taxonomy): domain Eukaryota; kingdom Metazoa; phylum Chordata; class Mammalia; order Rodentia; family Dasyproctidae; genus Dasyprocta; species Dasyprocta punctata. The sequence goes on along the minus strand of RJWM01038410.1, from coordinate 3,884 downwards.
ACATGTATTACTTGCAATATGATATATCAGAACATTATGCATGTACTCAACTCTTATCAATTATATTTTAGTTAATAGGAGCATTTCAATTAACAGAAAGTTACAATATAAATTACAAATTCATTAAGTTGCTTTTTTGTTTCACCACATATGGAAATCTATCATGTTAGTATGTATTTGTTAACCTCATTCTTTGAAAGCTATGTTGTTATATTGCCTAAATGTACATTAATTGATACTTTATTGATGACCAATATGGTTATTTCAATGTTGCAATAAAAGTACTTGTATGTATGCACACACACAGATATATATACATTGTATATTTACCTTTATATATACCTTGTGTGTTCATATTGCATATATACCTTTACAGGAGTATTTTGTAACAAAAGTTTCCAGTAATTTAATTGCTAAACTGGAAAGTATACTAATACATTAAGAAATATTAGAGCCTTTTCTTCAAAACATTACTTAAAAAGCTATCACCATGCTATTAGAGTATGCCTGTCATCTTTTTCCTAGTCCCTCAATTCATTGATTACTATTCATAGCTGTGTCGTTTATAATGGAGACAATATCAAAATGAGTATTTAAATGTAAATAAAATTAAAAATTTGGTTCCTCAGTCTTAGGAATCATACTGCAAGTGCTTAAGAGCTCTCTGAGACCACTGCCTACCAAAACAGAGAGCATATATGAAACATTCCACTAGCTTAGACATACCTTTTTCAATTTTTATTTCACATTTTTTAAAGTTGAGCGTCTTTTTAAGCCTTAAGTTTTAGTTGTTTCATTTTCTGTGAATGGCCTTTTCTTGTCTTTTGCTCATTTTTATATGTTAGTGTTGATCTTAAATATTTTACAAGATTGTTATGTCTTGAGTATTGATCCTTAATACATGTGTTGTGCAATTTTTCTTCCTATTTACTTTTCATCTTGCAATCATGTTTACAGCATCTTGCAACACAGAGGTTTGAATGCCAATGTGTGTTACTCTGTTTATCAGATTCTACCAATTTTACCACAAGCCACATTTTTATTTAAGTCGTGTTACATATACAGATACATGTAGGAAAATTAGATCCGTACAATTCGATATTTTCATCTAAAGATATGAAATTATTTTGTAACTTAGTGATGGTACATATACCTGGTGCTGCTCAGTTTCATGGTTGTAATTTGGACTCACTTTTCTGCTTATCAAAGTCAATTTTAGTTTTGGTTGCCATCCAGAGACTAGCCTAATTTTTTTTTTGCTTTGTGTAATTCAAAATTTTATTTCAGTGAGGATTCATTTATTAATTTGACAAAATAACTCTTGGAAATACTAGCAGCAGGAATACTGAGAAATACCAAGCACGTAAAGCCACAAAAACAGCACAGGTTTGAGTTCTATTTAAGAAATTTCAGGGATCTCTAATTCTGTTTAATATAAAATCTAAACTTCTAACAAAATTTAATTTTTTAAAAAATTATTTGGAATTATTCATCAGCCTTTGCAGACTTTTACTGTCTCCGTATTGTCACTTTGTGTGTTATGAATTATTGTAAGACAGTGCTGCTTGTGGAGGTTACGACTGGCAGAACACCCAGCAAGCAGGTTTTATGTATCCGCTCCGGGAAACAAACGCCGTGTTCCTCTGTTCCCGTCTTCTCCGAATCTCGCCCTCACTGAAAGCATCAACTCCCATCTCCCCTTTGTGTCAATTCCTGCTTGCCCGCTTTGTCCAGCATTGGACACGGTTGCAACGAACCTCAAGTGTGGCTATCTGTTGGAGGGGCCCTGTAAGTCTGCTGCAGAGACAGGAGAAGCGATCACTCTGCTGTCCCCAGCTAGGAGTCTGGCCCTCAGTGAGAGACCCCTTGCCTTTTACACAAACCTCTCCGCATGGAGCCCATGACTGCGGGTTTGTAATCCCAGATCATCCAGAAAGAACTCCCGTCCTGAACGCCAGGCTGGTCTGCGCCCTTCGCGCACTATCCCTTTGTTTCTGAGCAGCTGAGTTCTGTGTTTTACCTGCAGTCATCCTCGGTGAGGCGGTGCATCCTTCCCTCACTTCCCGCTGCCCCATCCCGGCCCAAGAATCTGCTAACCTGCGCGCAGACGCCCATCATTCCGAGCGCGACCAACCGGATGCCAGGTGCAAGCCGTATCACTGCCTCCCGCTTAGGCACCTAGGTTGGATTCTTGGTGATACCTTGAGTCCAACCCTAGAGTATTTCACTTTCCACAGAGTCAGGTTCATCTCAGTTTATTTGTCTTGATTTTTCCTGTCACCTCCCTATTCAAGTAGTTCAGACACTGACACTAAAGATTGTGAAATTGTCGTTTTTCCTTGCAAGTTTTCCTTAACTATTAAGTTATTTTTAAACATAGTTTGTAAGATTCATTCCTTGTTCTTAAATGGTGGGAATTATGCATTATTAAATCTCTCCTTGTAGTAGCCAAATTTTCAGGAAAGATCCAGATCCATGATTTGATAAATTCTAGTATACCTACGGAGTCAGAGTGTGGATTATTTAAAGCAGAACCTGCCATTGCTTGCTGAAAACTGTGATTGCCCTATAGCATGGTGTCTTTTATGTAATATTCAAAAAACGTTCTCAGTTAATATGTGTGAATGGTACATAAAATGTACTAGTTAAAAAAACATTTTACTGTGAAAAGTCATGATTGTTATTCTCAGTTAGTTTTTAAATGAATTTCTCTGGTTTTTCCCCTGGAAATTCTTACTGCCTGTGAGATGTCAGGAAGACCTACTCCTCTCGGTACCCAGAGCTGTCTTTTCCGCACAGCACCGGAAGGGGTCAGTCACGCACAGGCCAAGCTATCCTCTCCGACCCTACTCCTCAACAGCCAACTGTCAGAGTGGTGCTGGAAAAGTCTCCTGTCACTTCCAAGGGACGGAGCAGCTGAATTTTGTTCTGAAAGAAAAGTTATTTTTCTAACAAGTGTTTTCAGACTTAGAAATTTAAGAAATTTTTCCCCATCATCTCTGGAAAATTTTTATTTATTTCTGTGACATTTTCTTAGAAGCTTGTTTTAAGGATAAGAAACCTGGAGCACACAAGCATTAAGCAGATTAGAATTTTTTGTAAAAAAATGAGGAAAAAGCTTCTTTTTCAGATTCTTTCCCTCTGCTTTTTTCGTGGAGGGATAATTCTTTTTAGGAGCAGGGCTGGTGTGGTTACAATTGCATGGCGTGTTTTCCCCTAAACTTAGTATCAGTTGTTTTTCTAATCCAAAATACAACTCAAGGAAGTATCCTCTTGCTTCATGGTCTATTATTGATTTTACTTTAGGCAAGAACATATGAAAGCAGGCAACTCTTGGCAATGAGCTCTAGCTATGATAAAATCTTTTCCTAACGAGATTATTTTTCCCTATTAAAAGACGAGACTGATTCATTTCACACATAAGGAGCCCTCTGGCCACCTTGGGGATCCTGACACTTGTATGTTGTTACATATTCAATTTATTCTGTTTTTTTTTTTTTAAACACCTGTGTGCCTAACTCTCCAGGTCCAATGACCATATGATAAGATTTCACATGACATTTCAAGTGTTTCAGGTCCACCTGTGACAGAAAACTAGGAAGAAACTCCAATTTTCCTTTCCTTCTCCGAGGAAGCTGATTTATTTCGAAATTTAGGGTAGGCAGACATTTTAGAGTAGTTTCACAGGGAAAAGTGCGGTCACATTTGTAGGTTCCCAGTGTTTGATACCGTCCTTGTTTTCCAGCCGGCAATACTCATTGATTACTGGCGACGTTTCTTTATGCTTTGTTAATTTGAGCCCGCGCGATTTATTAGGTGTTTCCTGCTGCTGCTGCAGCGCCGGCCGAAGGGAAGGAGCGGCAGATGCGCCGGCCCTGATGGGA